>JAADWZ010000643.1:0-15637 GCA_023336445.1 Pythium dissimile
CCCCCCCCCCCCCCCCCCCCCCCCCCCCCCCCCCCCCCCCCCCCCCCCCCCCCCCCCCCCCCATCCCGACGACGCAATTCGTTCTTGATCAACTCGATTTGCTCCGCGTATGGGGCAATAACCCCAACTGAGACACCACTTGCACACAGTTCGGGATTCTCAGCGACAAATGTCTCGAGCAGGTGTACGCTGAACCGAGCTTCATTCAGATTGTAGCACGACTGAGTAGAATCGCACAGCGATTCATGCCACCGAAAAAGTCGAACACAGCACGCGCCCACCAGCGCAGATACAGCTCGCGATATGGTTGCGTGATGCGGGAGTACACGGTGTCGCCATCCTCGAGCTCACCCACGTAGATGTGGTTTCTTGGAAAGTCGCTGATATCGGCGTGCATTCGATACTATATACGAAGCACCGTCACCTTGGATCCGCCTTCATAGAACCGTTCAAACAACGACCTGCCGAGCTTTGCCTTCTCCGCAAATCGGCTCTTGACGGTGGCTCTTAGCTGGCGATGATCACCAACGAGAGTGCCGCTGGGAATCCCCAGCACAGATGAGAGAGTTGAGCTCTGTAGCTTGTCCAGCTTCATCGATAATGAAGTGTGTAAATCCTGTGATAAACTCTCTGTTGTGAGCTGCACGAGCAGTCGAAAGTGTGCAGGCCACAATCCGAGATTTCTGCACAATCTCCGCCTTGGCGGAGTGCAGATCACAAGACCTTTCCTTCATGAGCTTGTTGACAAGCGTGTTGAGACCAACGGTCTTGACTCGACTGGGTGCGTTGCTGGAAATTTCACCAAGGCGAACGATGAATTTCTTGCTGAAATGTGGTTTGGAGCGAGTTTCTGAATGTCACCGGAAGTGATGCGGGCAACTAGCTCGTTTAGCGCGTCGTTCGAGTCGGTGCAGATGAGAACACGGGCTTTGGGATCGGCGGCGAGGAGCCCAGCAGTTATTCCCATGTTGGTCTTGGTTTTCCCCGCTCCGGGGGGACCAAGTATAGGGTTCGTTCTACCAAAGCCGTTTTGAACGGACTGGAACATCGCTTCGAGCTGGGACTTGTTGAACTCCTTTTCCATATTGTGCCACACGTCTTCCGGCACCATGCGAGAACACCTGCCCTGAAGCAAACTTGAGTGGCGGGTTTATGTCGGGCTTCAAAATAGTACGGAGAAGGGTGACTGGGATGGACTTCATCGCCTTTAAATTTTCGAAATTGCGCATGTTCGAGATCAAATTCTCCGCTGTGGCTAGTACACCATCAGGGGCCACTTCGTCGATCACTGTGTCGGAGGCGAAAAGCACATCAACAGCCTGCGAATACCACTTTTCGCGGCGTAAATCGCGAGAAGTTCGGCGGAATTTGCGCGTTGCCACGACGACCCCGACATTGACTGACCCGTGCGCCTTAAACTGACCACTTCGCCTTCTCTGAAGTACCGAGAAAATGGGACCTTGTATTGCACGATGATCTCCCCATTGCTTCTCACTCCCATTTCGTGATACTCAACCGATATCGTTTTCTTGGGCATGTCGTTGTTCATCAACACGGACGTCATCTCCACGCATTCCTCAACGAAAGGGGGATAATACGCCACGATTCCAATTGGGTTCAACACTGTCCAAGAGTACGCCACTTCATACTCTTGGACAGTGTTGAACCCAATTGGAATCGCTTGAATGGTACGTGGCGCCAATCGTCCATCCTTCTCTCTCTCAGTCGCACGGTCAAGGATCTCGCACAAAAATCCAATCATGTCAGGGAGCGATAGAAGACGAGGACTCTGTGCAAAAATATCGCCTGCACCTTCCGGCTCACACCCCTCAAAAAAATTGGCCGCGACCGAGCAGTGCTCCCACGGCTGGACCGTCGCTCGCGCTTCAGCAGGCTTGGTTGCTGTGCGATGAATGGAGGAAAATTGGCGCCTTTTCCTCGGAAAGGTCATGTTCTTCGAGCATTGGCTTCCTTTGCTTCAGTTGAGCTTGGACTTGGCGCTCAGAAAACGACTGGACTGGGCCGGGAAAGCGCAGTTTGTTGGTGCCGTGAGCGAAGGTCTTGCGTGGATATGCGTCGCTCCGTCAAGGAGCTCCTGGCTCTTCTCACCCTCCTCCCTCTTTGGCAGCGCTTGGGCCTCGCGGTTCCAAAGCGCTCTCGTGGCGTCGGACGCGGTGCGCGCGGGCGCCAGCACAGGCACTCGGCCGAGTGGCATCGAGACCATGTTTGGGTTGCTTTGTTGGTGGGAGAATGATCAGGTGACAGCGTGCGGCCGAAGTCGAATTGAGGTGAAACCCAGGCTCAGGAATTACCGTCTCAGTTGAGCGGCTCGGTACTCCAGCTGACATTGCTGGCCTACTCGCGCTGCGAGCGCTCATGGTGGCCTTTCTCGATTGGGGTTTCATTCCGACTCAAGCTGTTGGCCTCCAAAGTCTGCAGCGAGCGTCCCTTTCCGCTAGCTGGCCAATAGGAGATCGCCGTCGGACGAGGCTAGATTAGAAATTGTTTTCCTTTCAATGTCTACAGATAGTAACAATTCTTTCAACTGAATGGGGACATCTGATTTGACATAATATTGTTTTGAAGAGTTTCATCCAATACATATTGAACAGAATCAACCCATGTCATTGAAGCGAGTTGAAGCAAAGCGAGCAGCGATTGCGGGGTCCACTCGGCGTCAGACGTCATCAAAGTGCAGCGCGTTACCTCCACAATGAAGTAGTGCTCACCGAGCAGGTTGCGCTCGCGCTCGCGCTCGCCGTCTCCGTCGCCGTCGCCCAAGCGACGGTCCACGTCGCAGGCGAAGCGCGGCCGCTCAGCCAGCGCCGCGAGCGACCGTGGCGACGCCAAGCGCCGGCAGATGCCAGACAAACTCACCACTGAATCGCCCACGCTGACCAAGCCGGACGCGAAGCACGAACGCTCAGCCGAGAAGTGAAGCATTTATGGTCGAATATCAATAAACAGTGAGGTTTGTGAGTGTTGGACCCGCTGGGGAAACGGCAGAAGATCACAAAAACGATTGATGAAGGATTTGATTGTCAATATTCGTCCTCAGTGCTCCCAACGACAGAACTTTCCTGAAAAGTTCCGAATTCAGGTGTGGTCCACATCGTACAACAGATGCTGCACGTGCGATTTGATTGGTTAAAAGAGTTCATACTGAAAGCAATGGATCGACTTCAAAAAAAAGGTGTGGTGGAGTTCGTTTTCGTTTGACTTACACAAATTGAAGAGAGTACGATTCCTGAGCCTGCAGGAATCGTACTCTGGCCTTGTGCACTCCGCCAGCAGACCTTCAGTATACGGTTTTAATGGAGAACCTGTAATCTTTGATTAGGTGGTGATTGTCACCCCCACTGCCCCATTAGTCTCTATCTTTAAAACCTTATACCTTGCATACCCCTCACTAGTCGTTCCTAATTGTTCATGATGGGTTCATCTCTTTCGTTTAACAAGAGAACAAGAGAACAGGTCCAGTGTAGCCAATAATCAACCACCACTGCCAGAAAACACTGCGAGCCTTTGCGGCGAGCGAACAACGCACGGCGCACGGCAAGAGGAGCAAGACGCATGGGCCAGCGGCTGCCGTCGGTGCTGCTCACTGCTACTCACTGCTGCTCATTCGGCAATTTGCCGCCTCGCACGCAAGCGCAATCCTGTCAAGGCCTAGCTCCAAGTTCCAGTCCAAGAGAGACCTGAAGTGGCTTACGTGGTCGCGGATGGTCTCGCCTCCCAGATCTGAAGCGGCTACGGTCGTGGATGGTCTGCCACTAGTGGTTGCAGTCGCACGAAATTGATCCCCTTGACAATATATCTGCTTATCTATTATTTTGCCAGTAGAATAGTCACTTGGATGCGCGTGCGGGACTAACCCACGTCACGCATTTAAAATTGTACTCGTCCGCTATTATGGCACGAGGTATGGTGAAAGGACGACTGCCTGCTTCATCAACTGAGACGTTTATCGTTCCCCGCCATTTGGATACCGGTATCAACAGCTCTAGGATATCTGGCGGTCGCTCGCTGGCTTCTAGCTCACCGTTGACATAATTGACAATCGCGTCCCGCTCGGGCAATCGCTCTGGCATCTCGACGAGCCGCTTCGCGTACACGTTCAGATTGCAGCTGCAGACTGCAGCTGGAGGATCTCTCGTCGGTGGACTCGGCAGACTTCCCCATCGCGAAGAGTAGTGCGATATAACTCTTCGCTAAGATAGTATTTGCCACTTTTCGACCGCACAGGCAGTAGCAAGGGGCAAAGGCGCGCTCAGCTCCGGCTTAATGTACAGTACACATCTCGCGCAGAACGTGCTCAGAGAGCTGACGTCGCCCTGCAGCTTCCTTGCCAGCATGACGTGGGTGGCCTGGGCGGCGTGATGGAATGGGGTTGGCGTCCGTGCTTTCCGGCCGTAACTCTGACTACGTCGTACTACGTAGGAACTCACTTCATACTACAAGATGTCGCTGAAGTGTGGGTTAACGAGCGCATTTCGATCCGTGAGGGATCCACGAACAAGCAACCATTCTCGCTCGAATGAGCCAATACGAGACGATGGCACCACCGCATCAACTTGTCTGTGGTTTATGTATTCATGGTCAGAGATAGTGGAAAATACAGCGCTTGAAGAAACGCCGATCACACTCAGTCCGAGTCCGAATCCGAGTCGCTGCTCGAATCGCTGCTACTTCCACTGCTTCCGGACGACGAGCTGCTGCTACTGCTACCGCTGTCACTTCCGCTATCGCTGCTACTGTCGCTGTCACTGTCGCTGTCGGTGCTGCTCGCTGCGGGCTTCTCGCTCTGCGCCATGATCATCGTCGGCGCGTTCTTGAGATACTCGCGCAGCTCCGTCGTGAGGCCGCCGAGCCCGATCGACGTGAAGAAGTTGATCGCGAACCGCGTGTTCCGCGGGTTGTCTCGCGGGAACAGCCCGCCAAAAGTCTGCTCCATGATCGGATCCAGGAACCGCTCTTTCAGCTTCTTCATGCCCATGTGCTCCGAGAGCTCTTGGCACAGAATCTTGATGAAGATGCGGCTCGACGAGGTTGTGTCCTCCTCGTTCAGTCGAATAAACTCAAACACCGTCCACGGCAGCGCGTCCGTAAACAGCAAGTGCGCGAAGAACTTGGCCACGTTGCGCAGTTTGTTGGTCTCGAGCCGATGGATCAGCGAGTACTGTTCCGCAAACGCCTCGTCGAACGCGTCTTGGTACTCGCGCTTGATCATGCAGAACCGCTGGCCGAGTAAGCCAAAATACCGCAGGTACGTTCGCTCCTGGCTGCAGCACTCGATGAGCATGTTACAGATCTCCTTCTCCTGGCCAGCTCGAATGTTGAGCTTGAGCAGCTTGTGCGCGCACTCTTCGTGGCTGATGCTGGACATGATGGTCAGGTAGATCGTGCGGCGCAAGTTGACGAGATCTTGCTCCGTCAGGTCCTGGATCGGCGCAGCCTGCGTGATGGTTGCCCCTGATTGCGCGCCTTCATGTTCGTCTTCGCCATCTGACTCCGAGCCCGAGCTGTCGCCCGAGCCGTCCGAGTCCGAGTCCGAGTCCGACTCGCCCAAAATCTCCTTCTTGATCGCCGACCACATCGACTCGTTCTTCTCGAACTCGGGGTCGAACCGGAACACGTCCAGCTGGTCCTCCGTGCTGATCGCCTCCTCCAGCGTCACTTCGTGGGTGATCTGGTCGCCCGATTCCACCAGGTCCAGCTGCTCGTGGATGGCCGGGTAATCCGAGAAACCGCCTTTGCGGATCGCAAACAGGCCTTCGATCGTGTACTGGACGCGCTTGTCGATCTCGCCCTCGTGCAGAATGCCGCGGAACCGCTCAAAGATCGCACGTAGCCCCTCTGGACACAGCTCAGCCAGGATCTGGCCGCTCTCCTTGGTAAAGTTGACGGCGACTTCGACCGAATCGTCGGTCGGATTCGCGAGCAGCAGCGTCAGCACTTCGAGCGCCAGCAGCTCGTGGACGATCTGCTGGTTCACGAGGTGCGCGATGAACCGCACGAGCGCGATGGCCACGACCTTGTCGCCGCGCTTGAACGCGCGCCGGAACCGGTAGACCACGCGCTTGACCACGAGCTCGCCGCACTCGGGCAGTTTGGTGTTGAGCACCGCAAGCAGCGCCGCGTATATGTGCGTGAACCCGGGCGACGCGAGCTGCGCCTTCATGATCGACCGCGCGAGCAGCCCGCGGCCGCGCACGAGGTTTTCCTGGAACAGCTCCGGGATGAGGTTGCCGATGTTGGCCACGTTCACCTTGTTGATCAGGCCGTTGATGCTCTTGCGCAGCGCCTCCCAGCTCTGGCGCTGAAACGGCTCCGACTGAGGGTCCTTCTGCGCCTGGCGCATCTGCGCGAGCTTGAACGGCGGGATGTAGATGCCGCCCGTGCGGCCGCGCACCAGGTCCTGCGTCAGGATATTGGGCTTGGCAGGCGCCGCCGGGGCGGCGGCGCGCGGCGGAGTGGTCGATCGTCGTCGGTCGTCACGTCGACTGCGACGTGGTGGCGTGCGCTCGGGCGTCGCGCTGCGCTTGCTGCGGCGCCGCGGCGTACGCTCTTCCGAGATTTCTCGCTTGACGCGGCGCGGCGGCGTTTTCTCGGCTGAGCGTTCGTGCTTCGCGTCCGACTTGGTCGGCGTGGGCGATTTGGTGGTAAGTTTGTCTGGCATCTGCCGGCGCTTGGCGTCGCCACGGTCGCTCGCGGCGCTGGCTGAGCGGCCGCGCTTCGCCTGCGACGTGGACCTTTGCTTGGGCGACGGCGAGCGCGAGCGCGACCTGCTGGACGCGGAGCTGCTGGACGAGCGCCTGCTCACGCTGCGGCTGCGTCGACGCGCACGACGACGGCCGCGGCCACGCGATGGCGAGCGGGACGACGCTGATCCTGCCGACGACGAGGAAGACGCTGAGCGACTGCGACTGCGACGTTGACTGCTTGATCTCCGGCGGCTGCGCCGGCGGGACGGGGAGCTGGGCTTGCGCTCTCGCTCTCGTTGTCGCTCCCGGCTGCGACTGCGCCCACGCGAGGCGTCGGGACGCGCAGAGACGCGGCGGCCGCGTGACGCTGAACGGCCGCGCGAGCGTGAGCGTGAGGGACGCGGCATCGGCGGAGAGAGAGACGACGGGAACGAGGCAAGGAAGCAGGGTGTAGTATTGTAGCTCCGGAAGGGTTTGCCACTCGTTGGTTGCTCTAGGGTCCCAACAGCCTCCAATGGCACTCAAGTGAGGGAGGGGGCTGGTTGGGGGAAATACTAGTTCGTAACAAAATATAGATACGAACAGGATACCGTTATATAATACTCCCAAGTTGAAGCCGTGGATGAGGATAGATCTTCCTTCAATACTAGTGCATTCTATCCACCCTCATGACGTCTCGAACTATCGGGTCGTTCGTCGCCTCGCGTCCAGATCTGCACATGATTCTGTGTCACCTCTATAGCGTGCTGGAGTGCAATTCGCCACGTTGCATCGCTACAAATCCTTCATTGATGTAGGCAGTGGTAGAGGACAAGCTCACACGAGATAGTTCCGTCCGGCTGGTTCTCCCACAAAAGTTGGGGGAAACTGAGGATGACCTGGCTTTTGCTCGGCACAGCAACGCACTGTAGCTTTTCTGTGGCAGCAGGGAGCGGCGATCCATGGGCTGCGTCCCGTGACGGACGCGTTCTCAGCGCCGGCGTTCTCTGTGTTTAACAGCCCCGACGGAGATGCTGTGGTTGCCCATTTGGCCGGCCGACTCGCACGGTTTAATCACAGCTGTGATGTTGTGGATCGGATGGCCGCGCGTTTACGGTCACGACCAGAAACCCAGTGTTCACGTGAGCAGGAGGGTATCCAGGCCCCCGGCAGAGTTACTCGAAGCGTCCGCGATGGCGTCGAATGAGTGATCTCACCGTGATCTATGCCCCCCAAACTCGCCCCCACACCACCAAGGTGGTCGGTGAGCGTCCGCATCAACATCCAACACAGCACGCCACGTTCAACCTGTGGATTCCTACTGGCACGCTGGTAGAGAATGCTGGCGAGTGGTGGTGTAGGGAATGTATCGCGCACTGAGCAGCCACGAGGAAAGAGCTAATGTTGGTGACGCCGACGCGGCAGCCCAAGCGGCGGCCCAAGCGGTCGGGAAACAAGCAGAGCAACAAAGAAGCCGAGATGATATGAAATGGGGGACTTCCCAAAATGCGGCCGTTTTTTGAAATATTTCCGAAACGGGCCGTATGATTCGTCATTTGGCAACTCACGGAAACTGGGAATGATGACCATATTCACGAAACCAATAACGTATGAACGTTTCGTACCCGTGTTCCCTACTGCGTCTGAATGGGAATACGAAGTCTGACACGTAAACTGCTACTACTGTATTTTGCACACGATATGTAGTCTATGAACCTTGTGTAACTTGTAGACCTAATGTATCTATCGGAGTACGCCGCTCAAGGGGGCATGTTACCTCGCTTCGCCAAGCGCGCCTGCAGCGACTTCCGACAATGTCGTCCAAGAAAGCGACACAAACGAAGCGCCGCCTAATACGCTCCGCACGCGCGGTGGCACCAGGCGCTCATCGGAACAGACTCCGCGTGGGCGACGACCAAGTCTCGCAAGCCGCTGGTTACCATAAGGTTACATTGTGTAAACGGTTCAGTGGGTACGAAAAGTTCACATGGTATCCCAAGTGATTACAGTTACGTTTGGTTTACTGGGTATATGATTGGAACAAAGTGCACACGATATCGGGTTAGGGGAGACTGAAGTGGGTCGGGATGGCCCCGTTGCGGATTATTTCAAAAAATAACCGCATTTTGGGAATTCCCCATAGAAATGTGGTCCTTTATCTATTTAGTAAATTTACTCCTCTTCTGTGTCTAGCTGAGTAATTCCAGTCAACTTGTGTCTCAGCTACAGGTTCCCATTTCGGCACATCATCAAATCAACTCATCCACCATGCCCGTGACCATCCCTGAGCACGAGCGCGAGCTCTTTGAGGACGTTCTGGGCAGTGGCGGCATCTTCCGCCGCCTGGTGACGCGCACCGACGGCATGCAGGCCGGTACGCGGGCTCTGTGGCGCTCTGATCTGCTCTACAAGCCGAGAAATGAAAACTGATTTGAAATTTGCGTGTGAATGCGTAGAATTCGGCGAGGAAGTGACCGTGCGCTACACGGAGCGCGTGCTGGAGACCGACACGCTGGTGCTGGCGGACCACGTGCGCCAGTTCCGCATCGGCGACGGCGAGGTCATGCCCGGTGCGATGGGGTGGGGAAGTGGAAGTTTATCGGAATTTGCTGACGACTGAGTGTCTTTGTTGGTCTGCTATTTTATGTGCTAGCGCTCGAGCTCACGGCCAAGATGATGAAAGTGGGCGAGGCCCAGGAGGTGCGCTGCGACGCGCGCTTCGCCTACGGGGAGAAAGGGCTGGCGCCGCACGTGCCGCCGAACACCGCGATGAAACTCTTTGTCGAGCTGTTGCGCGTGGGCAAGCGGATCACGGCCGAGATGACCTCGAAAGAGCTGCTCGAGGAAGCGACCAAGAAGAAGGAGAGTGGAAATCGGTTCTACAAGGAAGCCAACTACGACCAGGCCGCCAAGATGTACAAGAAGGCGCTCAAGATCCTCGAGACCTGGGAGCGAAGCGAGGAGGAAGAGAAGGAAGGCGAGAACGGCGAGAAGCTCGAGAGCGAAGAGGCCAAGCGGTGCAAAGAGCTGCTCGTGGCGCTCGGCAACAACGTCGCCAACGTGCAGCACAAGCTCAAGCAGTTCAAAGAGGCCAAGCAGTCGAGTCTCGAAGTGCTCCAGATCGACACCAACAACGTCAAGGCCATCTACCGCGTGGCGCAGATCTCGCTGGAAGAGAACGAGTTCAACGACGCGACAGCGTTCCTTAAGCGCGCGCTTGCCATTGAGCCCACGAACGCCAAGTTTCGCGATATGGTCGCCCAAGTGAAAGCCCGCAAGGAGGCCCACAAGGCGCGCGAGAAGAAGCTCTACTCGAAGCTCGTTCCGCCGTCCAAAGCCGCCACGAGCCAGAGCTCGACCGCGGCCGACGCCGACGCCGACGCCGACGCGACCGAGACCCAGCTGAGTCCCATTCGACAGTTTATTCGCACCAACATCTCGACGATCAGCACGGTCGTCACGGGCGTCATCGCCATGCTCATCTACTTCTTCATCGGCAAGAAGCACCACAACATGAACTAAACTGCAGCCACACCGAGAGACACAAAAAGTTGACCTCTTGTTAAATTTTTGAGGATCTAAGTAGTATCTTTCTATGCCAAGCTGGACGGAAGACCGTACAGCTGCTGCCGCTGCTTGAACTCGGTGATATCTGTGATGGCGATCTCGCGCTCTTTGCTCGCAGCGGCCCACGTAGCCGAAGGCTGAAGCGCAGCCGCCGCCGTTAGCGCGCTTTGAGCGTCCTGAGTGAAGCAGGAGACGCTGAAATTGTCACCGCGAGAGAGCACTGGGATCGGGAATTCCTTGCCGTAGACGCGAACGCTCAGGCGCTTGCGCTGCGGCCCATTGTCTGCGACATAGGCGTCGAAGAATGCCAAGATATCGGTGCGCTGGAGAGTAGCAACGAGCTGGGCGAGCCGCTGGCGACGGTCGAACTGATATTGCCGGATCGCGATCTCGTAGCTAAGCGCCTGCACTTCCTCCTCCTGGCTCTTGGCCTTCTCGCTGTAATCTTTGACGATCGCTTCAATATGCTTCTGGAGCTGTTCGTCTGTGAGCTCGTGGGCGATACACACGCGCATCGTGGCAAGGAAGGCGCTCAGTCGATGCTCGAGAAATTCGGGGGACGCGACGTTGGACTGAACGATCACGCGGAACCACTGGATGCCGCTTTGTCGCGAGGGCGTCGAAAAGACCGTGTATCCGAGCTGTTCTTTGGTGCGCAGCTGGTTAAACAGCGGTTCGTTCACGAGCTGCGAGAACACGGCGAGCGCCACGCGGTCGCGCAATGTCTCGGGGCCGATTTGGAAGACGCAGTCGATCGCGCAGTTAAGATTCTCGGCGTTCGGGTGACTGCGGCGCAGCACAAACTCGACTTGTTCACAGAGACGCAACTGCCGCGGGAGCCACTTGAAGTGCTGCGATGGAAGCACGGGCCGCGTGTCCCCAAAGTACGCCAGCACTTTTTTGATCGTGGATAGCGCGTCTTGCTCGTACAGGTTTCCATACATAAGCACCTCCACGTACAGCTGACTAAGCATTTTCCTGGCGTGCTGTTGCATGAGTTGGATGTTTCCCTCCACCTGCGTGATTGCCGACACGAGATCGTCGGTTGGCCACGCGCCTTCCTGCATGATGGCACCAGTGTCGTGCATGGCGAGACGGAAGGCTTCGTCGTACTTCAAGTTCTCGAGCGATTTGCGAGCTTGTTGGTGGACGCGCTCAAACATGTCTTCTTCGACCGTGTCAGCGATCGTGGCGATCGTCTCCACAATGCGAAGAACCAATACTTCCAATTTGGCACTGAAGCCTACTGCCCCAAGATGGAAGCAGTTACCTTGCACGGCGAGGTCGTAGTTCATGCCAGCGAGCAACGCGTCGTACGAATACTCGGTTAGCTCATCCTGTACACAGGCAACGACGAGATCCGACAGCACGTATGAAAGCGGCGTGTCGTTCACGAACGGCGAGTAAAACGTCAGCGCCACGTGGATTCGCGGCTTCTTGAAGCGGAAATCGGGTTTGTACCAAACGCGGCAAGACTCGTCGTCGCGGATGCGCCGCGGGGGCGCCTTCACGTCGAAAACGATCTCGTTCTCGTCAATCAGCGAGAAATCCGACGCGACGAACTCGTTGGGCAGCGGCAGCGCGAGCTCTTCATGCAGGTGCACCGCGTCCCAACGTTTCACCAGAGCGTGCTCGATGGAGATCTCTCGGTACTTGGTGCCGTACCATCGCTCTTCCTTGTCCACGACCGATTCGGTCGACTTGCAGACCACCAGAAGTTTCATCCGCTGCGGCGTCATGAGCGCGAGCAGTTCGCTAATCTGCTCCGTGTCCTCAGGGAAGTAGAGCATGTCATTCGAGAGGATGTCGCGCTTGGCGTACGTCTGCATGCCCGCGGCCACGCTGCTCGTAAAGTGGATCGGCGACTGCTTGCTCTGGAACAGAAAGTGCATGATCGCGAGGTCCTGCATTTCCTGGAACATCCACTTTTCCAGCGGCGCCGACTCACGCAGCAGGCGCAGGAACTGGAACAGCGCCTCGACGATCTCGTCCACGTGGTGCATCCCTTCTTCTGTGGCCTCAAAAGTGATGAAAAACAGCGAAAACTCCTCGTGCTCCTCCTCGACGCCGGCGCTGACCGAGTTGACCCAGTTGCGCGCCTTGAGCATCGACAGCAGCGAGCCTCCGCCTTCGTGGCCGATGAGGTGCGAGAGGACCGACGTCTGCTGCTGCGTGTACCGCTTGCCGCGCAGCGGCGGCAGCAGCCACGTCACGCCGACGACGTGCATGTCTTTCACCGGCAGCACGTCGAGGCGGCGGCCCAGCTGGTCGTCGGTGAACGGCTGCTCGTGGCCAAACACGGGCGGCCCGTCGCGGCCATTGTGCTGGACGCCGTCGAAGAGGGTCGTGACCCACTCGCTGAGCGTCTCGAGGTCTTCTTTGCCGTAGACGACGAGCCGCATGAGGTTGGCCGAGTAGTACGCTTCGTAGTACGCGAGCAGCGCGTCGCGCACATCCACGCCCTGCTGCTTGGGCAGCACGCTCAGCGACTCGAGGTTCCCGACGCCAAACTTGTGGTGCGGGTGGCGCGGGTTGCCGAGACTGCGGTGGACCTGGTTGATGCGCCAGTAGTCGTCCTGCAGGTAATTCTTGTTCTCCGAGTCGACGGCGTTCATCTCGCGGTCCGTGGCGCTCGCCGTGAACCGCGGCGCGATGAAAAACTGCGCAAAGCGATCGAGCGCTTCGCGCAGGTGCGGCGTCGCCACGTCGAAGTAGTAGTTGGTATTGCGCGCGGCCGTGTACGCGTTGGACGAGCCGCCGTGGGCCGTGAGGAACGCGCTGTACGAGTTCTCGTCTGGGTACTTGTCCGTGCCGAGGAACAGCATATGCTCGCAGAAGTGCGCGAGCCCGGGCAGCGGCTCCGGGTCGCAGTGGAAGCCAACGTGCACGTCCATCGCGGCCGACGCGCTCTCGGTCTCGGCGTCCGAGACCACGAGCACTT
Organism: Pythium dissimile; assembly: GCA_023336445.1. Lineage (NCBI taxonomy): Eukaryota > Oomycota > Peronosporomycetes > Pythiales > Pythiaceae > Pythium > Pythium dissimile. The sequence goes on from JAADWZ010000643.1 coordinate 13,192, forward strand.
GCAGTCCGTTGCGCAGCGTTAGGTGACGGTACTGACGCTCGTCCAGCGACGAGACGTGGAGCCCGTCGGGCGTGAGCGCGACGTGCGGGGCCGCCATAGTCGCGCGGAAGATGGCGATTTGGGATTGGGGAGGAAATTCGCCATGGCTGGTGGTTCAACCCAGAAAACGGATCCTGTTGATTGGTGAATAAATATGATCAGAGAGAGCTAATTGGTGGAAATTGAAGAAAGCACGTTGCCAGCGGATGAGAAGTCAGGTACTGATCTGATGGAACGCTTGGTTTGTTTGACCGACAGACTGCGGGCCGCAAGTTCCGAGTGCAATGTCGAAATGGAACGTGAACATTTGAAGTAGTGGTGATGCACACTGGAAACTCAGAGAAGAGAATGAATGGATATGCAGCGTGATTTGTTGTAAAGTCTGGAGAAAATTACACTATGGACTCCACTATATCTAAAACCTACAACTGCAACGAAGAGCACCTCTAGTTCTTGGCAAGAAGCTGCTCCAACACGCCGCCTTCCTTGGCCAACTCGTAAAACATACCACTGCTGTTCTGCACCAGATTCGCTGGCGTGTCAAACTCCACCACGCGACCATCGCTCAGCACCATGATGCGGTCCGAGTCCAGCACCGTCGCCAACCGATGCGCAATCGTCAGCACGGTCGCCTCCTTGAAATCGCGGTTGATCATGTGCTGCAGCTTCTCCTCCGTCGCGTGGTCGATCGACGCTGTCGCCTCGTCCATCACCACGATACGCGACTTGGTCAGCATCGCGCGCGCCATGCACAGCATCTGCCGCTCGCCCACGCTGAAGTTCTCGCCGTTCTCGCTCAACTCGTACGCCAACTGACCCTCCAGCGCCGAGATCTGCTCCTTCATCTCCACCTTCTCGAACGCCTGCCAAATGTCCGCGTCGCTGTACTCGTCGAAAGGATCCATGTACGAGCGCAGCGGGCCCTTGAACAGCACGGGCGCCTGCGGGATGATCGACAGGCGCGAGCGCAGCGACTGCAGCGGCATACCGGCAATGTCTTCATCGTCGATCAGCACGCGACCGCTGTCCAACTCGTTGACGCGGAAGAGAGCCATCGTGAGCGATGACTTGCCAGCGCCAGTGCGGCCGACGATACCGATCTTCTCGTTGTTTTTGACTTCGAACGAGAGCCCCTTGAGCACGGCCGGCGCGCCTTCCTTGTAACTGAAGACGACGTTCTCAAACTCGATAATGCCGCGTCGAGGCCACTGTGAGGGCGGCTCGATCTGGAGAAGCTTGCTTTCGCCTTCAGCAGGAATAGAGGTGTATTCTAAAATTCGTTCGGGACTGACCATCGAGATTTCGACCCACGACCACACTCGGACCAAGCCGGACAAACCACCGTCAACACTTAGTGCGTATGTGAACGCAAGACCCACGATACCAGGGGTGAGGAAGGCGTGGAGGTACACAAGAGCCGAAACGACCACAATCACGACACCGCAACCAACCAATTGCATGCGCACCTGGAACCACTGGCTCGTCACAGTTTCCGCGAACCACACCTTGTTGGTGACGTCGTTGCGCTTAAAGTTCTCCACGATAGCACGGTCAACATACTCCGGACCAAAGGCACGGATAAGGGAGACACCCTCCTCCGAACCAGTGACGTGGCTGAGCACTGGCGAGGCTGAAACCTTCCACAATCGCGAGATCTCACGGGAGGGAGCCAAGTAGAAGTTTGCAACCTTGATGTAGATGTACACTAGCGGAAAGACCAACACGCCCAAGAAGTTGACGGTGTAGATGGCAGTAGCAAGCTGGCAGACGGTGAAGAAGAGAGTCGCGAGGAATCCGCCAAAAGCGAACGGGAGCATGAAATCGACAGCCGACATATCGTCACCATAGCGATTAATAATACGGCCAATCGGGTTTGCGTCGAAGAAGCGAAGTGGCGCATTTAGCAGCGAACGGGTCATCATGTTGAACAAGTGCTTTGAAGCCTTCAAGCCCACAAACGAGACAGTTGTCGAGCGAACAAGCACCATGAAAGCGCTGGCGAAGCCGAGAATGGCGTAGATCTTCATGTTGTATTCGGTCTTCTCCTCGTCGTAGGCATTCAGCTTTTGTCCCGTCCAGTTGCTGAGCCAGAAGTCACTCGCGATCTGAAATCCTTGCCACAGAGTCTGTACCACGAAGAGGAAGACGCAAATATGCACTCCACCGAGGGCATTGAAGTATTTGAGGAACACTTCCTTGGAGACACGCCCTTCCTCACGTTCTTCGTCGTCTACAAGACGACCTCCGCCGTTGCTGACTTCCTTCTCTTCCTTCTCATGTGCCTCCTTGATCTTACGAGGCGACAAACGCGTCACGTACGCCACACGGCGCTTGACAGGCTCAACACGCTCGCCCTTGATCTCTCCACCCACCACTTCCAGCTTGTAGTTCGCAGCCTCGGACGCGA
>JAADWZ010000644.1:0-15595 GCA_023336445.1 Pythium dissimile
CCCCCCCCCCCCTCTCCCTCATGAACTGCTGGACGCATTCTAGAAATCCCGACGAATTCAGACCACGCATGCGTCGCCGCCGCCCACGCAACCTTGTTTCCATGGCCGCCGCGGCCTCGCTGGCCGTCCAGGCCGCCTCTGCTACCAACCAGACCAGGCACAGTCAGCTCCCGTGGGTCGCGCTCACATCTACCGAGCCAACACCAACGATTCCTGTTCGGTCTAGCTGCGTCGGGCTCTTGATCTCCCCCAAGGCGGCCTTGTTCTCGGCGTCGTGTACGCACAGGTTGTCAGAGACCGCCAGCGGTGATTCTATTCCGAAATCCGTCGCGGTATTGATCCAGCGAGACAGCGCCGTGGAGGTGGGGGACGTGGCCGATCCAGATCAGCGCCTCTGGCGGCCGCGAGATATCTCTGCTCTTGCTGTCCATCCACAGTTTGAGATGGATTTGCTGGTGTACAATATCGCGCTCGTCCAGTGGCTTGACCCGATCCAAGAACCCACGACGCCCGTGTGGTTAGACGCGAACGGGGATTCCAACAGCGGTGACCAGTCGATAGTTGCATGGAACGGATCCAGCGAGTTCCAGACGGCAGTGTATCGGTCCGGTGTATCCTGTGCAGACGCGTCAAAAGTGTCGACCTCGTGGCGAGATGTCAAGTGTAGCGACGCCACGTGGAACACTTTCCGGGAGTGTACTGACGCCGCCCAACTATCCAACGGATTTGTTCTGCAGTCCTTAGAACATTCGTTGTCAATCTCTGGACTCGTCGCTGAAGATTGGAACTGCAGCAGCAACAACGGTGACGAAGAGGCGGCTCGGTTCACGTCATTCACAACGGTCTCGCTGCTTGGCATCGCGCGCAAGTTCATCGACGCAACCATCACAGGCCACCAGTGGAATCAGCAGGACGACGTCGAGTCCGAAACGTCTTCAGGCTCCGTAGATCCGCTGGTTGATCTGAATTTTCCAGAGACGGAGGGTGGAAGGTCTGGTAGTGGAGACGACGATGGCTGGACAGGCGACACGGGTCCGGACTGGGGAGTGGCGCAACCGCTCAACTGGCAAAAGAGCCTGGACGCGCCGTACGTGTACTTGAGTGGATCCGAAGAACTTCCGCTCCAAGCGCAGAACGTGACCGACGGCGGCGTCGGCGTCATAATTGCTCCGCGGTTCGTTCTGACTCGATCCAGCTGGATTCGAAACCTTGACGTCGTCGCCTGGGTGCATCTCTCGTCGGACAAGCGGAGCGTTCGTCAAGTTGTTGTGGACAACTCGCCAGACTCTCTGGACGATCCGCTGGTCGTCGTGGAACTGGATCAAGAAGTGGATAGAGCGTTCATGTCGCTGGCGATCCCCACCACATTGCCGCCCAAGCACAAGGATTTGTTCCACCTATTCACGAGCGCGTTCAACCAGAACCTGTTTAAGGAGAGCGCGACGGATTCGCAGTTATTCGTGACGTTTGTGTACCACGCGATCGGAGATCGGTCGCTGTGTGGCCTGCCCGAGTCTGGAACCGAAAATTTGATCTGCGTCCAGAGCTCGGAGCTCGCGGCCAATACGTTCCCGCAGTACATGCCGCTCAATGCGTCATTCTTGGTCGTCAATAGCTTGCTGGTCGGGCTGTCGTACGGAGCCAGTGCCATATCCAGTGACCGTCGAGTCGCTCAGGCGTACGAACCTCTGGGCGCCTCACCTCGCGCGCGTCAATTCCTGGAGCAAGCGACCAACAGAACGGTTCTGTGGACCGATAAGGCGGTCTACGACGCGGAGCCGGACGCGTTGCTGATCGGCCACGTCGAGCTGTTTGCAAACGGGTCGTCACTGCAAGACGCAGCGATTCCGTGCGGCGTCGTGCCGTTGTCGGAACGGTTCTACCTCACCACGGCCTCGTGTCTGCGCGATCACCAAGTGGCCTGGACAGTGTACTCCGCATCGTCTGATCCCGTGTCGACTGGTGAAAGCGAAGAGCCCATTCAGACCCATTGGTCGGATGAAGACGCCAGTGTCAACAGTTTTCTGGACTTGCTATTACTCGACGACAACGCCAGCTCCGAGACCAACGACGGCAGTGAGCATGGCGATAGCGAGGCGAGACCGGCGTGGCTGCCCAAGGGGGCGATCGCTGTGAAGACGGTGCACGTGCATCCCATTTACCAGGCCACCCAGTCGCCAGCATACGACTTTGCGATTCTTGAGCTGGCCGAGACCGAGCTCCGCCCCGGATTCAACGCCGTCGCTCTCTACGGCGAGCAGCTCTCTCCGCACGCCCGCGTGGTGGAGCTCGCTCTGGAGAGCGACAGCGTGACCGCCGAACCCTCGCTGGTGGTGGACGCCAGCGAATGTGCGCAGCCATTGAAAGCTCAAGCCGTGTGCGTGGCGCCGACCGAGTCGTCTCCTCGATGCGACGGAACCAATCCAAAGCGAGACACGACGCCGCGCAGCCAGCTCCACGGCCTCTTCTACCGCGTGGGCACGGGGGTCATGTTTGTGGGCTTTGCGACAGTGTCGTCGGACGACCTCATGGCTTGTTCCGCACGCCGCTCGTACTCGCAAATCGCCACGATCCTCAACTTTGTCAACGCAGTGGTCAACACGCCGCAGTGGGGATTAAACCGTATAAACAACGCCCACAACGGCTACTTGCTCCCGGGGGGGAACGACTTCAAGCTGCCCATCGCGGCCCCGGCCCCACCGACCAAACCGTACGTCGTGGGGCTACGGCTGACCAAAGACGGACAGAACTTTTGCGGCGGCACGCTGATCGCGCCACAGTTTGTGCTCACGGCCGCGCACTGCGTAACTGACGGGCTGGCCAAGTGGGTCTCGGTCGGCTCGGCCGCGTCGTTCGGGCTCGACACGGAGCCCATCCCGATCGACGGGGCGCGCACGCGGATCCACCCGCAGTACAAGACGCCCTTTGCGTACTCGCACGACGCCGCCGTGCTCGAGCTGGCGGTGCCAGCGTACGAGCCGTCGATCGCGCTGGATGCGACGCCCGACTTTGCCGACGGCCGCGCCGCGACCATGTACGGCTACGGCGTCGAGAGCGCGGGCAGCTCGACGCTCTCCGCGGTGATGCACGCGCGCCAGCTGGCGCTGCTGTCCAAGCAGACCTGCTCGCGTTCATTACCCGACATTGACGACGCTGTGCTCTGCGCGTTGGCGGCGACCGGGTTGGACGCCTGCACGGGCGATTCCGGTAGCCCACTGGTGGTGACGCACAACGGCGTGGAGCGCCTCGTGGGCGTCGTCAGCGCCGGCTACGGCTGCGGCATCGCTGGCGTGCCTGGGTTGTACACGCGTGTGGCCAGCGTCGCCGCATTTGTCAACGCGTACGCCATCAGCCCCGTGTGGCTCGGCACTGGCTCAAGCGTAACCCTGGGGGACGAGGATACTTCTCCGCCTCCTGTAGTAGCGCCGACTGTCCTGCCGGCGTCAGGATCCTCGGGATCGTCCAGTAGTACTCCACGGCCTAGCACCACTGGAACATCGAGACCAAGTAGTGCAGAATCCCAAGGCGGCGGGGATCCGCCAGAAGCTACGATGCCTGGAGAGGCCGCCTCCAGCGGCCCCACGGCGGACGTGTCACAGCTTCCGCTCGAGGACCGCGACGGCAAGCCCAGCGGCTCGGCGGCGCCGCCCGCGGCTTCAATTCTTTATGAGGCCGCGATCCGCAAAACGCCGCTTCCATCAGACGAGCTGAGCTCCTCGACGAAACGCAAGCTGCTGCGGTTCCTGCTGGGCGAGTATCCGTACGCGATCGTGCCGTCGTGGCTGCTGGCGGCGCTGGAGTCGCCGGCCAACGAAGTCGCGTTCTTCTCCACGGGCGACGTGCGCGCGCTGCTCAATGTACTGAGAAAGCGAAATGCGACGCCACTCAACCAGCGCCGTGACAGGTTCCGCGCGTCCGGCGGCAGTGGCCGTAACTGCTCCGCCACGATGGAGTCTACTATATAGTGCGCTCGTAGAAGCCTGTGGGAACTGATGTTACCGGTATAATACAGTGTACACTGCAGTGTGCGTGGGAACAAGATCATCTTGAAGCTATAGCGAAAATCCCGATCCTGTAGATGTATCCAGAGCTCAAACGCGTCAAGGATTGACAGACCATCGCGCCACGACGGTCTGTCAATCCTTGACGCGAATCACGATCGTGCCACGGTGGACTCGGAATATTACGTCATTGAAGACAAAATGTGAGTGGATAGTGGGGAGTGGGTCTCACTCACCACCTTCCACTCCCATTCAGTGGGCTCTGAATAGTGTTCACAATTTGTCACAAGTCACATGTCAGTTGCACAAAGACTCGCTGCTCACAGTTCGCCAGGTCTCTCTGTCTCTGTCTCTCGCCAGCCTCCAGCCTCCAGCCTAATTGGATTCCCAACGTGGGAACAAAAGAGAACCGTTCTGAAGGTCCAGGCGACGCCAATGTCAAGTTGAAATGCCTACTGGACCTCGCCGGTGCTCCTATCTGGTCTGATCCGCGTCTGTCCAGTCGCGGCTTTGTCCAATTCGTTCTGCAGTTACGCAGTGACTGCACCTCTCACGCTCTTCCCACTCACAGAGGCACCAACGCCCGTGACACTCACCCCTTCGATTTTTTTTTGCAAGTCTCTCCACTGTCTGCCTGACAGTGGAATAATCACATTCCCACCGCCGCCATGTCCGTCCGTCCACCAAAGGCGCCTCCTGCCTCCTCCTCCCCACACAGACAGAATCAAATTCACGCCTGTTCACGTAGAATACAGTACAGTCCACCAGACACCATGCGGCGAGGGCTTCTAGCGGCGCTCGCTGCGGTCTCTGCAGCTGCAGCGTTGGAATCTACGGCCCCCTCTGCTCGGCCACCGTCGTCGCTGGTCGTCATCACGGCGGCGGCCTCCTCCTCCGAGTCCCTAGCAGACGCCACCTCTCCGTGCCTCGGTGTGCTCGTGGCGCCCACGTCCGTGCTTGCGTCCTCCGAGTGTCTCGAGCACACGTTCCAGCTGGTCGCTCGGCGCCGTTCCGTGTCCAGCACACTGGTGGTGGTCGCGTCCGGAGAGCGCAGCAGCTACGCCGTCGCCAGTCTACGCGCCGAGCCGTCCGTGCTGGCCGGCGGGTCGTTCGCGTTGCTCAAGCTCAAGCAGCCAGTGGTCGACGTGCCCCCGGCGCTGCTCCAGAGCCTCTCCAGTGAGGAGACGCTGAGCGCAGCGATGCAGGACGCGGCGGCGTCGCTCGTGGTCAGCTCGCTGCAAAGCGGTGAGACGAGCGTGAGCGCCTCTCGGGTGCTTGAGACTGGCGCCTGCTCGCCTCAGTGGGAGCAGATCCTCCGCCGGAATGCTACAGCGCTGCAGCCCAACGAGTGGCTCTGCGTGGACGTGGACGTTGCCTCGGCGGACCGAGCAGAACCGTTCTGTCCAGTCAGGAGCTTAAACACATCCACCACCGAGCGGCCAGCAGCAGCAGCAGCGTGGCTCAGCGATGGGTTCCTCTTCAGCGTCGACCAGCGGACGCAGCGCGACGTGCTCTGGGGTCTTGTGTGGACGTCGGAGACGCGCTGTGAGCTCGACGCCGTCGGCCTGCCAACGGCGACGCCGGTGAACACGGTGTGCGCCATCCATAGCATGTTGACCACGTACGCTACCGGCCAGCAGTGGGTTTCCAACAAGCTCAAGAAGCAGCAGCCGATGACGCAACCGCCGTCATTCAAAGCCCCAGACGACGACGAAGCCAGCCTTGCTGGAAGCAGCGGCAGCTCTCTAGACGCCTGGAACGAACCACAGACTCCGCAGTCTCCACCGACGGCACCAGTGACTGTCCCGTCCTGGCTTTACTTGGTCGCGGACGGCGCCACGGCCGTGCTGACGCCGACCCACGACACCGAATCGCTCACGAACGGCACGCTCGCGCTGTTCGTCACGCCGCGCCACCTGGTGCTGCCTCGCGCGTGGCTTCAAACAGGCATTGCCGAGCTCCAATGGGTTACCACCGCGCTCTTGACGCAGTCGCGGGTTACGAAAATCACGTCTGAGATCGAGTTTTACAGCGGCCACGCCGCGTCTCTGGACGAGCCGTTGCGGGCTGCACGCGACGTGGAAATGGATCTGCTCGTCGTGGAGATTGAAGAGCCGCAGGACGTGTCGATCCGGCCACTAGCCACGTTGCCGCCAGCGCGTAACAGAGAGTATTCCCAGATATCGGTCGTGTTTGCGGATGACGTGTTGAGAGCGGAGGCGACCAAGCCAATGGCTTCAGCTCTTGCCGCAAGCTCACACAGTCGCAGTGATGAGCTGGTCGATGAGGATGAGAGCGGCGACGAGGGAGCGCCGTCGAGCGTGGTCTATCTCAGCGGAATTTTCCAGTTCCTCAGCGCAGATCAGTGCGGCCAAGCCGTCTCTGCGGGTCCCGACGACCACCAGTTTCTATGTGGCAACCTGACGCGGATGCCTCCGCCGACTGACTCATCCACCGTCCCCCACGTGCCGTCGGTCGTTGGCGTGATGCAGGAATACGATTCGATCGTGGGCTTTGCGCTGGAATCGCCCGACAGTCGATACAAGCAGACAGTGCTGCGGCTGGCGGCACCCGTGCACCATAACTTTCTGGATGCGGCAACCGAGAATCAAGTCCAGTGGGAACAGAAGGATCTGTTCCGCGAGGACGGCAACCAAGTCGCGGCCTATCCAGCGTACGTGGCGCAACTGTACGTCGTGGTCGACGAGGCCGACGACCGTGGAGATGAGATTGTGTGCGACGGCTTGTTGATCGCGCCCGAGTTTGTGCTCACAACAGCGTCGTGTCTTCTCGCAGCGAAGAACATTACCTCGGCGTCGTTCAGTACATTCACAGGCGACTGGCACTCGATTGCTGTTGACGCCAACTTCCAGGTCCCACACCCGCTGTACGAAACCGCGGCGGATTTCGCGTTTGATGTGGCCGTGGTCAAGCTCGTGGCGCCAGTTCGCGAGATTGCTCCAATCGCGCTGACCCCTGGCTATCCAGCGTGGATCACCAACGCCACTGTTGAGGGACGACCGTCTCTCTCCCAGCAAACGATACAGTCGGCCCCGTCCAAGCAGCCCTCACAGTTGCTGCAAGAGTGTGAGAACTCCAGTGCCTCGGTCCTCCCGACACGATCCAGGAACGCCACGTCTCAACCGAGACGCAAGCACTTCCTTCCACCGCGTGGCTATTGCGTCCACGACCCAACACCTCGACGGACGGGCCGGTCGAGACCGGGGAAGGCGCTGATCACCAAGTCCACTTTCGGCGCTGTCACGGCCACAGGATTCGCGGTGAGTCCGCGGCCCCCTCCATCTCTTGAATCAGCGGATTTGACTGGCGACTTGGACCCGGTGCAGGACAAGGAAAAGGGCAAGTCGACCCAGCAAATGCCAACGGGGGATACCGTCCAAGTGTACATGAGTTTTGCTGACAATGCCAACTTTATCAACGGCTATGCGCGCGGGGTCGTGTGGGGGAAGAAAGGTGCGATCGACTCGACGCCGCCGCCGCAGGACGCGCCGAGCTACGTGGTCGGGCTGCGCATCACGAAGGACGGGCCCAACTTTTGCAGCGGCACGTTGGTCGCGTCGTCGTACGTGCTCACGGCCGCGCACTGCGTGGGGGATGCTCTGGTAAGCTACGTCGTGGTCAGCGGCGGGGCCTCTGGACCGGAGATCCTGCCGGTGCTGCCCGACAGCATCATCACCCATCCGGCGTACGGTCGGCCGCACCATTTTTCCTACGACGCTGCCGTCATGGAGCTCGCGATGCCCGCGAGTTCGTACGGCGTGGCGTTGGATCTCACGTCGGACTATAACTCCAAGACCCGCGCGAAGATGTACGGCTACGGCGTCATGACGAGCGCCGACGTCGACAAGCCGTCGCAAGTCCACTCGATCGACATGCCCATCTACACGCGTGCCAAGTGCGCCACGGTGCTTCCTGATATTGACAGCAGCATGCTCTGCGCCGGCGGCGAGAAAGGCAAAGACGCGTGCCAGGGCGATTCGGGCGGCCCGCTCGTGCTCCAGTCTGGAAGCAACGAGTACTTGGCTGGGATCGTGAGTGCCGGCTACGGTTGCGGCTTGGAGAACATTCCCGGCGTGTACGCTCGCGCGGCCAGCTTGGCCAGCTTTGTCGAATCCTACGTCGTGGGCAGTCGCGTAGGGTCTTCCTCTTCATCCTCCGTGTCCTCTTCGGAATTCACTCGCTCTCCGTCGCCGACGGTACTCGCTCCGTCGCCAACACCGTCCGTGACCGAGTCGCGTTCGTCTGTGGACCCCGACGACCTCGAGTCGTACCGCACCAATTCCAGCAGCAGCAGCTCCACCAATTCGAGCAGCAGCAGCAGCAGCCACCCCAGCAACTCACTACCCTCGCACAGCACCAACACTGGCTTCGATTCGGCGATCGTCGCGATGCCGCTCCCAAAGGATCTGGGCTCGCCCGTGCGCGTCGCACTCCTGGCGTTCCTCCTGGGTGACTGGTACTCGTTTGTGGAAGACCCGACGAGCTCGCTCAAGACGCTGATGGATCCGACCAACCAACTGATCTTGCGAACGCGTGGTGACCCGAGTGGGATCATCACGCAGCTGCGACGGCACCAGGCCAAGCCGCTGTACGCGCGCGAGAACCGATTTGGCCGCAGCACGACCGTGGCGAGTTTGTGGGATACCGACATGGCGGCGAGCTCGGGAAAGGCGTGCACGCCTTGAGTGAGGGAGCGGTTTCCTCTTAATTTTTGACTAGAAATAATTTAATTCAATTTTGATGCACATGATACGGGTAGAGAGAGCCCCATGCTCAAGACAAGCGCTGCCGATGGCGAAGGGAACCATATTCACCCGGAGCATTCTCACACGTCACAGATTGTGGCAGCTTCCAAGCATATGATGCGCATACGGAATGATGGTCTCAGCGTCTCAGCCATCCAAGTCAGGATGTATTGGTTGAAATGATTGAATCAGAATCCACGATAGTCAACTCGATTGGTGGAACAGAAAAATGGCCCGTCTCTACCGATCTTTGAGGAGCTGATCGCGAAGCTCTTTCGCCAACAAGGGCTCGACAACCCAAACTCCGCAGTCTCTGGTTTGCTCCCCTCCCTCGTTCGCTCAGCAACCGAGCCCTCTGCTGTCCTGTTGACACCTCGATTGAGTTTCTCCGAGTGTGGGAAGCATATTCTTCCTTCACTGGAGGCGGAGGATAGCCCTCCCTGGAGAACGCGCTGATTGATCCATGAGGAGCCTTGCGCGCCCACGCGGCTGCCGCCGTCCACTTGGATTCCTTGCGGCGGTCAGCGTGGTGTTCGCAACCATCATGCTGTGCTTGGTCGCGCAGGCGACGTCGTCTACGATCAAGAACGTGCGACGCGGCGCCGATCGCCCGCTCTCGCCTTTGAGGCAAGACGGCTCCAGCAGCCGTGATGGCTGGAGCCAGTCCAGTAGCGACAGCAGTGCCGGTAGCCGCAGCGACGCGGCGGTGATGCTCCCATTGCCATCCGTGAGACTCCCATCGCCGTCCACCTCGTCTCCTCCATCTGAAGCTGCCGAAGACATTGGCGCCACGATCCCAACGGGTAAAATGTCGACCGCCGGCTGGCTTCAGAGCTCGTCGGTTCTCGGCGCGCTCATTTCCACAGAGCAGACGACAGTCGAAAGCGGTGACGGTCTCGTCGACGGCGTGGTCGTTCGGATTGCACCGCATTTTTCTATCACGTCCACGAGTTTGCTCAGTCAACGTGGCCAGAGCCGCCTGCTGGACGCCTCGATTGTGACGCGCGCTGTCGTCTTTGGCGACGAGGTAGTCGAGGTGAACAACGTGTACTTCGAGTCGGACTATTACCACAGCAGCAAGTATTCGTTGGTCGTGCTCGAGCACAAGCAAGAACCAACACCTTCGGCCCCCGTCGTGCCCATCGTGACGTCCAAGCCCAACAGCGACTTCGAGTACGAGATGCTGAGCATCGTGGACGCGATTAGTGTGTTGGACTCCAAGGCGCTGCAGCTTCCTGGTGTCGTAGGTCGTGCTTTGGATGAACCTTTGGCCACAACCTCCAAGCTCACGTTCTTCGTCGAACCAATGTGTGGCTTTGCGGCTCCCGCAGCACAAGACAGCGATGGTATCAAGGAGCTGTGCGTCGGTCAGTTGGCGCGATCCAACAGGACGTCGTTCTTCGATGTGGGTAGCCAGCATCGAGTACTGTACCAGGCACACCTCAAGACAAACCACACCAACAACAGTGCCACAATTCCAAGTCTGCTCCGCCCGAATACGACGGCAGTTTCCAACCCACATCGACCGAAGAATCCCGGGCTGAATGGCTCGACGCCCACCATGGTAGGCTCGTCTGTAGTGAAGGGCCAAGTATTTGCTCTCCCAGCGGTTCTTCTATACGACGGCAAGCTCGTGGGCATCTCTATCCCGGTCAAGACAGCGGCCAAGCCGTTTGCTTCGGCGGAAGACAGCAAACGAGGCTTCCTCCGGCTCGCGGCGCCCGAGCATCGCGCGTTCATCGACGCGGCGACTGGACAAACAGCCGTGTACGACGACGACGACGTGTTCAGCAAACTCTCCAAGTACCCGTCGTACCTCGCGACGTTTGTCAATGCCGACGGCGAGCAGCTTTCGTGCCAAGGTGTGCTGGTCGCCGCCAAATATGTTCTCACGACCGCGTCCTGCCTCGCGGCCGAGCCAGGGATCCGCGCGGTCCAGTTCTTCGCGTCGGACGCCAAGCAGCGCCAGACTGTGAACGTCGTCCCAAGCCGCATGGCGTCGCACCCGCGCTACACGGCTGGCGACGTCACATTCGACACGGCTTTGGTCGCACTCGAGACCGCGGTGGCGTTAGCGCCGATCCAACTGGACGACGGGTCGACCAACGACTCGGCGAGGTTCGCTCGCATCCAGCTTTCGGGTGACCAGTGCGTGATCTCTGCGATCGTGGCCGCCACCAAGACCAACGCGGACGCCGCCTGTCGCAACCGAGACGGGAACAAGATCAAGACGTCCGAGGCGCTCTGCCTTGTCGCGATGGATCCAGTCGACACTGCGGCGAGGTTCTCGGTGCGAGACTTTGTGGGCGACGACTCGGTCGCGACCGTGGCCGTGGCGCCGCCGCCGACCACGGGCGCTGCCTTGGTCACCGTGTCCTCTCTGTCCAGTGTCGTCCTGGTCGGCCTTGCCGTTCCAGCGATGCCGCCTACCGCTGACAGCGCCGTTGGCCGTAGGCGCGACCTTCAGACCACGTCGAGCGAAGTGTACGTGCGCGTGGCCACCTCGGCGACGTTCATCAACGCCTACGTCACCGGCATCTCGTGGAACATCCCCATGGCGATGGTCGCGGATGTGGCAGAGCAGCTCCAGCTGCCAACGGCTGAACTGTTTGTCGTGGGCTTGCGCAGCACGAGAGACGGCCAGAACTTTTGCGGTGGCTCGCTGGTGGGCTCGACCTCCGTGCTGACCGCCGCGCATTGCGTCGTGGACGGACCAGTCCACTACGTTTCCATCGGCGCGCACGCGTCCAGCGGGGTCGAGAGCGAGGTCATCGCGGTCCTCAAGACCCAGATCCATCCTCACTACGGCCGGCCGCACAACTTCTCGCATGACGTGGCGATCCTGGAGCTCGAGTATGCCTCAGCCGTCAAGCCGGTGCTACTGGACGACACCGTGGACTTTACGGCCCAGGAGACGGCCACAATGTTCGGCTACGGGATGACCAGCGCGACGAGCGGGCTTTCGGCCTCACTGCGCGAGGTGACGATGCCCCTGTGGTCGCGCGCCGCCTGCCGGGAGGTATTTGGTGACGAGGTGGACGACAGCATGCTCTGTGCCGGCGGACAGAAGGGCAAGGACGCGTGCTCGGGCGATTCGGGCAGTCCGCTCGTGCTGTCGCGCAGCGGAGTGAACGTGCTAGTGGGCGTCGTGAGCGCCGGGTCGGGTTGTGGCGTCGAGAACGTGCCCGGTGTGTATGCTCGCGTCTACAACGTCAAAGAGTTCCTCCTGGGCCGCGTCATTGGCGCCTCGTGGTGGGCAGATCCAACCACGGATGCGAACCAAGCCGGCAGTCCGTCGTCAGCGACGAGTGGGACTGTGACGCCGCTACCAACTGCTGTAATCGAAGCGAGGGAAGCGAACGACACATCGACCGGAGGCGGGAGCATGTCGACGCCCTCAAGCTCACCACCTGCGAGCTCGGCGCCTGGACCAGGAGGAGCCTACAACGTGGCGCAGATCGGGCTCACCGCCTTGTCGCCGCTCGTGAGTGAGTCGCTCATGGATTTCCTACTGGGCAGCGACAGCGAGCAGGTCATGGCCGCCGGGATGATCCAGGCGCTCAAGTCGAGCGGCAACGTGCTGACGCTATACTCGACCGGGGATCTAAACGGATTCATGGCCGTGGTCGCTCGCCACAACGCGTCACCGCTGAACCAACGAAGCGACCGCTTTGGTCGGTGGAAGGACGAGTACGCTGGCGGGTCATTGGGCGGCTGCGTGGCCCAGAAGGAAAAAGGGCGTGATTAGTTGAATTCGCGTGCCAGTGTACAGTATGAAGTAAAAATGCAATGTACGAAGCGGACTGATCCTCAACATTGTGCTAGTGGAATCACAGTAAGGCATCTTTCTTTGCTGTCTCATGCCATCGCAAAGCGAGTCACTCTGCGTCAGCGGAGGGGATACCCAAACCACCACCAATCACCACCAACAGCAAGAAACAATCAGGTGACCACACACAAAGCACAACTTCAACACGACTCACAGATGGATCAGCGCACCTCTGCATCGTCATTTGTGTTTGCTTCCAAGCGTCGCAGCCCACGTGCGTCGCCATCTGGAACAAGTCATCAAGCACCCGGTGACGCGGTACGAATTCCGTGGACTTTCCTGCTATTTCCTCCCCACGCAAGGACAAAGAATTGAGAGTTCACGCGTTCACACGACCCAGAGAATAAAAAAAAGATGTGTCAACTGGGCCATCCAACCCGGCAGGTGGCTTGTGCGTGGATCTGGTCCAAACTTGTCGAGTTTGAACTTGACATGCTGAGTCTGAAGTGACGAGTTCTCGAAGACCATCACACTTGCCAGTCACGGAGGCTCGGGGGCAGTGTGCAACGACTGCTGCTGGTCGTAAATCTGCATGAAGAGCCACTCGTTGAGCTTTGCCAGGCGTGTTCGCTTCGCCAGACACAGCAGTTGAGCGACTTTGTTGAGCTGGTCGCACCTCAGAGGGGTGAGGGATCGGACACAATCGGATCACGACTGTCCGACACAACAACGGTCTGTTTCTCATCACAGTACTATATTATCGAATACTGAGAGAGATGATATTAGTTTGCATGTTATTTAGCATGTACACACAATATATATTTATTATTAAGGTGTTGAGCAAAGATATCGTTTGTGTCTCACGCACCTGTTTATGTGCAATAATCCATCAACCAACACTGGTCACCACCGTCATATGAGTCGTACCCCTCCAGCTGGTCCGTGCAAAAAAAAAGTGTTGCGATCAGAGGCCATGATAAAAGAATCGCCTAACTCAATCTCTTCGTCATCTTCGGACGGCGAGACTACTCTCTTTATTCTCGCCAGACTCAATAACCCAAAACTCACACACTGAGCGCCAAACTTTTGAGAAACCAATCTGAAACGATCGTTTTCCAATCCATCCAAAAGTAAGACAGTGATAGTATAGGACCCCAGACTCGACAGTGATAAAAAAAACTCGCAATGGGCAAAGCCTAGCGAGTTCGGATCCATTCTCGCCACGTTTTCGTTTGAGACGGAAAAGCGCGTCCTGGCCTGGACTGACCTGCCCAACTTTGTCGTCTTGGCGATGTCATGGCCGGGCTGAGAGCGTTGGCCCATCCGCCAGGCTTTTTGAAAGTCGTTGTACTATAGTTGTGAAATTTTCGGCTTAAGTCTATGTGCAGTAAAGTAGTATACATTCGTACCAATTGCTAACACCCGGTGTTAAGGCTGGATACTCGAGGATTCGGCCGCTTTCGAAACGGCGTACACACTGGCGGGCTTGAAACCTCCCGCGGAACTGGCCGCAGATCGTGGATGTGTAGCTGTCGATTGGGTCTTCGGGTAGCTATGGCGAGAAGAGGCACGTAGTTTACTCCGCGCTGTGATGGACAAACAGCCCGCCAGTGTGATCCGGTTCCACAGCGACGGCACGTATGGATACGGTAGTCCCGTAGCCTCTTCCAGGAACTCGAACGGAAGCTGGTGGGTGGCAAATAGAAAGTACAACACCACCTCAACCTTGCGATTTTTCCATACGTCTTGCCACCCGCAGGACGCGATGATGTAGTAGTACCGAAAAATGAAGATGAACGCCAGTGTGATGTTCTCAAGATATGGGGGATCTCCTCGTGCAACTCCTCCGCGAGGACGTCGCCCTCAAACACCTTAGTGAGCGACAGCAGCACTGTCCGCAGGTCCGCAATGATCAGCACTTCGGCCACATAGGTAAGGTAGAGCACGGTCCTGAACTTAATCTTCGTGTTGAGGTCGTAGCCGACGATCGTGATTTGCAGCAGAAACGTGAGCACACAGCACGCCTCGGAGACGTCGTTACTGAAGTTGGCTTCCGCATACTCTCTCTGCTTAGTCTTCATCCCATTGACGTCCAGTATGAGCCCTCTGTCTTCCCTGGACGCCAACCATCTAAGACACTGGTTAGACCTTCTTTTCTCATTTCTACAGAGGCTCATTTCGAAACCTGTAACATGGTCCGCATCGCAACCTCCGTCACTGCGTTGACCACGGCTCTTGCTTCGCGTCCACGGCCTTCGCGACGTCGACTTCGTTCTGTCCCTCCTCATTGGTCCTGGGCCTCGCAGCGGATGCGGTATTTATCTTCTCGGGGTGTGGCGCGATCTCCGGCTACCGTTTTCTCGAGCTCAACCGTTCGCCAACCGTCAGCGAGATGAACAAGATGTGTGGCTATACCAGGTGAAAGACCTCATTACCACGGCGCGCAACCAAGTCACGATCGACTGCCAGGTGTCGATTGTCAACTCGTTCAAGCTCAAGATCGGGCTGTTGGATACGGTGTATACCCACTGCTGGTCGCCAAGGACGGCGCCACCTGCAACACCAGAGCCAACGATGCCAAAGCCCACTACACCCGAGCCCACCACGCCGGAGCCAGTCACTCCTGAACCGACTACGTCCGAGCCAACGACTCCGGAGCCAACCACTCTAGAGGTGACGACCCCTGCAGCCACCACGCCGACCTTACCGAGCTATGGAGGCCCGTGCGGCAACGACAAGGACGGTGTCAAGCTGTGCGGCAAGGGAGCTGTCAGGGAATGAGTGGTTGTGGTGGGGAATGGCTTAGCATGAAAGCGGGCTTGGGCTTGTCGGCAGCTTGCAGACGGAGAGTGATATCCTGTCGGGTTCGGGCCGTCACAGCAACTGAGTTCTTCGACGCGACGAATCGAAAGTGTCGCTCTGGCGGTTCTGGGCGACACTTGGTCGAGCATAATTCGCCACTCGTTCCTGGCGAAAGATCGTTCCTTTCGTCAGCTCAGCAGCGCCTGCCGAAAAAGGCTGAAGTCCCTTTTCCAGTGGCTTTAAGGGGGGGGGGGGCA
>JAADWZ010000645.1:0-15576 GCA_023336445.1 Pythium dissimile
CCCCCCCCCCCCGCTCACGAACTCTACAACGGCTGGTTTGCGGCAGCGCACGTCCCCACGAGCTTCCGCGTGGCGGCGATCGTGTGCATACCCAAGAAATCGACACCCACCACCGGACTCGATTCTCGCCCTATTGCCTTACTGAATACTGACTACAAGTTTATTCCAGATTGATCCTTGCGAAGTACCACCTCGAACACCTTGTTGCACCGACACAGTTCGGCTTCGTCCCGAATCGCCAGGTCAGCAACGCCGTCGACGTATGGTTTGCGCTGCAGGCACTCGTTCGCTCCGGCCACGCTCCGGCCTCAACTATCGCCGTCCTTCTGGACTTTGCAAAGGCGTATGACACACTTGACCGCCGGTTCCTCTTCCTCGCGCTCCGTCGTCTCCAGTTGCCGCCAGAGTTTGTCGACGTGACTGACGACATGCACATGGCGACGACCGCGGCCTTCCTCGTGGACTTCTGCTCCTCCTCCGACCAGGGCGTGCTTAACGGCATCCGACAAGGATGCCCCGTGGCATCGGTGCTCTTTATCCTAGCCGTTGACACCCTCTACGACGCCATCGCAGCGGCCCCAGATATCCACGGGATTTGCCTCCCATCCGACGAGACGCTCACTACCGTAGGATACGCAGACGACCCTACCATCGACACTACCATCTACCTGACCCGGCCCATCCACGCGAGGCGTCCGGGCTTCGTCGCGTATTGACCACATTCGCCGCGGCCTCCGGCCTCGACATCAACGTCGATAAGAGCCATGCCGTGCCTCTCGCTGAGCACAGTTGGCTCGCGGACATAGGTGAGATCGGGTTCCAGCGACTGGAAGCGGACCAGCTTGCGCGTTTATTGGGGGCGCACGTCTCCTGCCGACCTCGACACAACGTCGTCTGGGACACTGCCGTCCACCAACTCAGAGCACGGCTGCACCGGGCCGAAGTTCAAGCAGCTTAGTGTCCGGATTGTGGCGCGGTGGGAACAGAGTGCGTACGGCGTTCGCAGCACGATCGGGCGCGTCCTGCTCACGGCGGTCGGAACGCGCGACTGAGAACCCGACCTACCCGGCTGCCTGGCGGCGACCCCCGGCTCCTGAGTAGTGCTGCGGCCACAGGTGGCTCCATCACACTGGCGCTGACGGCCCAACATCGCGGGTGGAGGATCAGCAGGCCAACTCTCTAGTTGCCCGCCTCCACAGTACCGACGGCAGGATCCGATCATGGAACCGTGACTGGTACGTGTGTGACTATTCCGCACACAGGGCGAAGCTGTCGGCACTATGCAAACTCCAGCGCCACGAGTTCGGCCATTTTGATATCCACGGACTCCTCAGCGCGCACATTGTCGGCGACGGCATCCTGACACTCAGCGACGGCTAGGGACTGACCGCACAAATATTCTGCGGCATCGCCGGCGCCACCGACGCCGTGCCGTTGAATGGGACAGACCGGATACAGTTCGGTTTCGCAGCAGGCGATGCATTTTCCCGCTCTCTTCAACGGAAGTCGGACGCTTCCGCCTGCTGTGTAATGTCCTCGTGGGCAATTACCCGGCGCTCCTTACTCCCCACGACACATCCGACATGATCAAGGTTTTCTCGTCGACATCAGACATATGGCGGCAACGCCAGGACGCCGACGGAGTGCAGCTTATCTGGGAACCGACGCCGCACGCCGGGGTAGAACTCGGCCGTGTGGCGTGCTCGTGCGACGTCACTAAGCTGATCCGCGGCGCCATTGACGAACCCACGGTAGTGGCGCGTCCGACCGGCGACCGACTCGCACAACCAGCCGACTGTCCGAGCCCCGGAGGCTCCAGTCGCTGCTGCCTGCAAGCGGCCCCGTCCGATGCTGGCACTCAACGACCCCGCGGTCCAGTAGGCCAACGCTGCTCTTCGTCAGCGTCTCCAGCGAGTCCGGGCGGTCACGAAATCTTTTCGCTATTCGAAACTCAAGGTTGTTCTCCAGCATTCAATTGTGGTAGTGAACCTTTTTATGTGAAACGCTGAGACTTTTTCGACCACCTTAACGCTACAATTCTTTTCGTGGCACGCGTTCTGAGATTTTATGTACAATTGCGTTGTGCTCAATTGGCGCAGCCTACAAAAATACAATCAAGCCGCTTCAGCGTAGTTGCTTCCAGTTTGCACGTTTCTACCGATGTCGCACAGTCTTTCAAATCTCATGTGCAGCGGAATGGAACTCTTCCCCCTGACACAACAGAGCAGCCATGGCATCACGCGCTCTATTGGCGCATGGCCGTTCACGCTTCGTTTTGATACACGTCGCCGCTTAGGACAAACAGGATGAGGTAGACAGGTTTGGAGCACAAAAACACCAAGAGGTAGATTTTATTTTCTCTGTACTTGTGTGATATTCAGTATGATGGCGAAGTGCACAATTGCCAAGAGCTCCTCCTGAATTTTTTAACAAGCTGAGCTGGAATATGCAGTCAGTGGGCCATTTGCAGGTGAAGCACAGACAGAAACGCTTCTGCCTCAGCTAGCCCTCAGTTCGCAGCCGTGAGTCTCGTCGCCGTCACAATCACTGGATTGGCCGGTAGCAGCTCCATCGACACAACGTAGCTGCAGTCGTTTGGTTCGGCCAACTCGAAGCGATAGCGCCGAAGCAGATTCGCGGTCACGACGCGCAGCTCCAGCATCGCCAGCTTCATGCCCACGCAGATGCGAGGGCCAGCGCCGAATGTACTGAACTTGTTGCTGGACACGATGATGAGCTTGCCCGTCTTGGGATCGATCCATCGCTCGGGCTTGAACTCGGCAGCATCCGGACCCCACACACTAGGTAGTCGAGCTGTTGCATACGGGTACACCACCACCGTGGACCCTTTCTTCACTGGGATCGATCCGCCTAGCGTTGTGTCTTTGTTCGCGCTGCGCTGGTTCAGAGGGATCGTAGGGTAGAGGCGCAGAACCTCTTTGATCGTCGCTTCCAAGTAGACCAGCTTCTGGATGTGGTCTTTCACCACATACGCGTCGTCGTCAAGTCCGGACAACATGACCGTCATCTCGTCCCGGATCTTCTGCTCCACTCTCGGGTGCTTCGCCAACAGGAGGAAGATCCACGCGAGCGCCGCCGCTGAGGTGCTGCGCGCGCCCAGGATGAACGTGAAGATGAAGTCGACCAGGCCTTCAGCTTGCGGGCCGTCTTTGTTGTCGGGGTTCTGTTTGAGGAAGAGCTCGACAATATTTCGGACCGAGTTCTCGGTCGGGTCAAGCGATGAGTGAACCCGATCACGCTGCTTCTTGTGGGCTGCCGCGAGGCTCGCCTTGACCACCGAGTGAAGCCACGTGCGGACAGGCTTCATCGCGTCCGCAACCTTGGCCTCTGGACCGATCTTGAGCCAGCGCTCGAGCTTCCAGTAGAAGACGGGTAATCCTGCGCGTCGCAGAATCACTGGCGTCACGTCTTCAATGGCATGGTCCATTGGATGCTGCTCGTCTGTTCCGATTAAATTCAGATCCACACCGAGGCCGATCTCGGCGAACGTTTGGAGAGCAAACTCGTGGAACAACTTGAGCAGATCGATGGACGCGCCGGCGGCGATGTTGCGGTCCATCACATCGTACACTTGCGCCAAGTTCTGACGGATCTGCGTGGTCATGCAGGACCGCAGCGAGCCCGCCGTGAAGAACTTGGCGGCGGCTTTGCGCAACTGATACCACGCCTCGCCATCCGTCGTCACCACGGATCGGCCAAAGAGATCCAGTGCGGCCTCGTTCAACGGCTCGCCGTGCTCAAACGTGTCGAACTGCGTGACCATCACTTCCTCAACAAGCTCTGGCGTTGTGAGGATGAGAATGTTCTTGATGCCCGGCAGATTGATGCGCCACGGCTCACCGTTGAAGCGCACACTGGTTTCGGCGACCCAGTCGTGGACGCGCTGGGCGTTGCGCGCAAATTCGAGGATGTCGCCCAGCAGAACCCCGCAGCGCTCGAGCGCGTGGACTCTTTGCAGCGGAGCAGTCGATGGCGCTGCGCACTTCGTATTCTTGTTCTTCTGCGCCGTGTAGAGCGAAAAGCAGAGAAGTGCGCCGCCCACGCCAGCGACTATGGGCACCGTGACGTCCAACGAGTCGAATGGCGAGAGCTGCATGGTCTATGGGCCGTCCGTCAAATTCGTTTGTGCTGGCCAAATCCAAACTGGCGGGCCTCAGCCGAGCCGGTCCTTCGTTTTTCCAGCGACAAACGGCCTCTTCCAATACACAATACCAAACGGCTCTTGCACCTTGAATCTAGACTCTACCATCAGCCACCATTTTGTCGCATCCGCAGACCGTCCCTTCGCCGCTGCAATGCACCAGGGGCGTGGACACGCTGGACTTTCACGCGCGCCACCTCGTCAGCAGCTGCGGCTTGGACTGTCCGTGAATCGCGAATCGCAACAACCAGCTCGTCTGCTCACGGCGGAAGTGCCGCTTCAAGTGGCCCACTATTTTCTTTTTTTTGGCGAATTCTTCGAGCGTGAAGCCTTCACGCTGAAGGATGCTGCTGGAGGTCGCCCTTTTTTGCTGAAGGTCGCCTTTCTGTTCGTGAAGGATGCGCGGTTAAAAGATGCTCCCGGAGAGTCCGTGGCGACCTGCCTCGCTGTGCATCAGCATGTGGCTGCCAGCCACTTGCTGGATATTTGCACGGGCGGGGTGGGGCTTTAATTGTCGAACACGCCCACGTGAAGCTGATAATTAGCACATAGATCTTCCTGTGAACTGCACAACCTACCGTACAGTACTCTATGCTGTGTCATACACTGGAGAATATTACATTGCGCACCAATCCGATCAGAGTGATCTATTCTGCCTTGGAAGAACTGAAAGGCAGTAGGCAACTTGCCTAAAACTTGCCTGGCGAGTGCGGGTATGACGCTGTACGCGCCGCTTATTGCATGGAGCCATACAGCGGGCATCACCCAGCTCAAGGCCAAGCCATGTCTCGTATCATCGGAACCAAAGTGCGAAAACAGGTCTGCAGCGATGGACACGTCACGAGACGTCTCCAATATCTTGGAGTTCGTTTGGTGATTAAATTCGTGGGCATCAAACGCAGGCAAGGAGCGAAAAGCGGCTAGTGGGTCACCCGCCGTTTGGATACTTCGTGAAGAGTTCTGATTGGTCGTTGGAGCGGAAATGATATCGGATTTTTATGTATGGTCCAAACACCAATTCACTTTTGTTGTCGGAGTTTAGTTTATGCTAGCGTGTCTAATTGAAACTGTTCACATGACTGACAATCGATTGACCACAAATATGATCTTCTTTTGACGCTATTTCGTGGTGTCTAAGCTCGATACATTGGCAATCGAGTCCAAATCCGGGAATGTGGTTGCACCCGCTCGTGTCACGCTATCAATAAATTCATTTCTCAGGGATAATTCCAGTTCGCCTTTGAAGACTCAGTTCCAAAATATTGTTTCGGCGTTTCTACTTCGCCCTGGGCGCCGTTTTTGTCGCTGTCACGACCAGCGGGTGCTTAAGCAAAAGCGCCAACGTCATCACGTACGTCGCGTCGTTCCGACCGATGGAGCAGATTTGCCGTCGCGACGCGAAGCTCCATCATCGCCAACTTCATGCCGATGCAGCTGCGCGGGCCCGTGCTGAACGTGAAGAACTTGGCTGGACACGGCTACGAGCTCGCCTGTGTCCTGGTCGATCCATCGCTCGGGCTTAAAGTCGCGCGCGTCGGCACCCCACACGTTCGTCGAGCACGCCATCCCGTACGGCGAGAGACCTTTGCGCGATGCCTTTGTCGATTAAGTCGCACATTTGAAGCACATTCTTGTGGATGGTCGTGACCATACACAGCCGCAGCACCTTGGTTGTGAAGAAGCTGGCCGTGGCCTTGCGCTGGTGGAGCCACCGCTTGCCGTCCGAGTTAACCAGCGACTGGACGACCAGCTCCTCCAAGTGGGCCGCCTGTACGTCGCCGCGCGGGAACTTGTCGAAATGGGTCGCCATGACCGCCTCGACATGGTCGGCGCGCGTGAGGATCGCCACGGGCTTTTACCCGGGATGCGCATCACCCACAGCTCGCCGTTGAACGACTCCGAGGTCTCGGTCAACCAGTCGTGTATGCGCTCTTTGTTGCGGAGGTAGGTCGGCAGGTCGTCCAGCAGCAGCGACGAGCCCGGCAGCCAATGGGGCTCTTGAACCGAACGCTGGTCTAGCCGCCATTGCGGTGCTGACGGCTCACGGCGTAGATGCTGGCCATCAACGCACCGCTGAGAGCCAACGACATCGCTGACGACGCATTCTCCACCAGTGCAGCGGTCATCAGCTCCGTTAACGGCTTCATGGTGGCGCAAAGAGGAATGGCGGTGGCGGTGGAGATGAAGGAATGGGGAACTTATGGTAGCATTGCTGTGCGCTTCCCGGGCAGTGAGTGCACCTGCGGGTGCTGATTGAAGCAGGCGGAATCACATTGATGGATGAGCAGCTCAAAAAGGTAAAATGGAGTCTGTGTGGCCTGTCTCTTGGTCCCGTGCGTCTTCAATCGTCGCTGCCATTGTGGACCACACCATTCATTCTAAATTGGTATATTTTGATTGGCTTAAATAACATGCGAATAAAAGCCAATGGAGAATGTTGGCGCGCTTCCTTCAGGTCGGAGCTGCTGCGAAGAGCTCCAATCAAGCAACCGAAATGTGGCCACGCCGGAGCCAAGCGCCGCCGGCAGCAGCAGCGGCGGCGACATCGCGCCCTGTCGCTCCAACGCCAACGCCAACTCGAACGACGGCAGTGAAGCCACTGCCAGCAGTGAGTGACGACTGCGGGTGGCTCATGCGTGCAGTGGCGACCAAGAAGAAAAAGAAGACCACGACCATGAAGACCACGAGTGCGGCGCAGAGCGGCAGCAGTGCCGCGACTGGCAAAATCAGCAAGAAACGGTCGCTGGCGGGCAAAGACTCAACTGCCGGATCGAATGCTCCGAAGCTGCCGCGTGGTGTTGGCTGGTCTCAACCGACCAAGGCGCCCACGCCGGCAACAAAGCGACCGGCTCGCCGCCACGAGTGCGAGCCGACGAGCAGTTTGTCGACGGAAACGTTTGACGACGTGTTTGCTGAGATCTACGGTGCTTCCAAGCGCGCCACACCTGCGGCTTTGGACGACGACGCGCCGTCGCTGCCTCTGAACACGCACGTGTTCCTGCCAGACAGCGTTGATCACGCCAACGACCTTCAGCACGGATGGGCTCAATCGGCTCGCAAGTCCGAATCGGTGCAAATAGCGCCACGAAACTTGGCGCCACGCACACTCCAAGACAAGTGGGAGTTTGCAGCGCCCAGTGCGATTCAATTGGATGCATTTGACAGCTCGTCCAGTGCCGGCGCCAAGCCAGATCGCGATGCCAAGCGAGGTGACGACGCAGTGTTTGCGCAGTGGAAAGACGAGCAAATGAGCCACGCCGTGAGCGACAATTTCGTGCGACTCAACATGCGCAAACGGTTTAAGGGCAGCTCCGGCAAGGCCAAGAAGCAGCCGGCGTACTTAAGGACGCGTGGGTTTGTGGACGCTGACGAGAAGGCGCAGCTGCAACAGAAAGCGGAAGCGAAAATGGGCGTCGCGCGCCCCGGCGGCGGTGGGCTGCTGGACGACGGCATCGACTTCATCGAAGAGTGTCTAGAATTGCTTAAACGAAACGAAACTCAACCGGCGGGGGAAGGACACGGTGCAGCCAGTGCGGCCTCTCTACCAGAACCAGCCGAGATCGAGCCTCCGCGATGTCAGCACGCGCTCTCCTGCCAGCGCGTGCTCGTGAAAAACAAAAACAAAAACCACGGACGGGCTTTTTTCTCGTGTCCGCTAGGGTACGACGAAGGCCGCTGCGACTACTTTCTGTGGGAGGAGAACCATGCGCAGTTCGCGCTGCAGCGGCTGTTTACGACACCGACGTCCATTCTCGCCGGTGATGCAGACGGAGACGGACTCGCTGAAGAGGACCCCACGGCCAAGTATATTCCGTTGGACGTATCCCAGCCGATGCAGCAGCAAGCCAAAGCCATGCTCTCGAATCTCCGCATCGTGTTCGGTCATTCCGAGTTCCGGCCCGGGCAGCAGTGGGCGATCGAGCGCGTGTTCCAGAAGAAGCAGACGCTGCTGGTGCTGCCCACGGGCGCTGGCAAGTCGCTGTGCTACCAGTACCCGGCGTTATTTCTTCCGGGCATCACCATCGTGATCTCGCCATTGATCTCGCTCATGAACGACCAGTTCCACAACCTGCCTCCCGTGCTCAAGAAACATGCGACGTGCGTGACGACCTCGACGAGCTCGTCGAAAGCGCAGTATGCCGAGTTTGTGCGCGACCTGCTCGGTGGACAGCTGCGCTTGTTGTTTGTGTCGCCGGAAAAGGCGCTCACCAGCGGATTCCAGCGACTGCTCAGTCAGATACGCATCTCGCTGGTCTGCGTGGACGAGGCGCACTGTATCTCGGAGTGGTCTCACCACTTCCGTCCAAGTTATTTGCGCCTCGAGAAGCTTTTCGCGCTGGCCGACAGTGTGCTCGCCATCACGGCCACGGCGTCGCGGCGCGTGGAGCGCGACATCCTCACTCAACTATCCAAAACAGCCAGCGGTGGCGACGAGCCGGCAGAAGACCACGGCGGCAAGAGCGTGTTGCGCATGCCATGGCAGCGCGACAATCTGCGTCTCCGGGTGGTTCGTGTGGCCACCGACGATGAGCGGTTGGAGAAGCTGTGCCGTGTGCTCACGGAATCCAACGTGACCGGCGCGGTCATCATGTACGTTCACCAGCAATGGCAGGCCGAGGCGATGGCCAACTTGCTGCAAGAGCGGCTAGCGCTGGACGCCGATGGCAAGAGCAAAACCAAGTGGGCCAAGCACAAGATCGCCGCGTACCACGCCAAAATGGACGCCGAGACCAAGGAGAAAGTGCGCTTGGGCTTCCTCAACGGACGCATCAAGCTCGTGATCGCGACGATCGCGTTCGGTATGGGCATTGACAAGCAGAACGTTCGCCTCGTGCTCCACTACCACGTGCCGTCGTCCATCGAGCACTACCTGCAGCAGGTCGGGCGGGCGGGCCGCGATGGCCGAGCCGCCTCGGCGCTGCTCTTTCTATTGGACGACGACGTGCGAGCCTTCCGGTCGCTGTTGTTCTCGAATGCACTCCACGTGTCGCAGCTCCAACGATTAGTGGAGCTGGTCGCAAGCACCACTGGCACGGATCCATCTAGTCGCGATTTTGCCCACCAGAACATGGTGAGACTGCACACACAACAGTCCAAGCAGCTCCCCGTGGCGCGCTGTTCGCGCCTGTGGATGCACGTGGCCTCGCTAGAGCAGTATCTGGACATGAAGTCCGCTATGGTGGAGACGTTTCTCACGCTCCTGAGCCTCGACGAGTCGATTCAAGACGAGCTACAGATCTCTCTCCACCCGACGGCGATGGGCTGGTGCGTGATTTCAATGATGGAGAGCCAGCTCAAGAGCGCGCACGCCGATCCGCTGCTCAAGCGTCTCGTTGGCTCGGTCGTGAACAATGATCCGACCGATTCGCGAGGCCATGTCGGGGTCGAAGTCGATGGGTACCTGCGCCATTTACGCGTCCATTTCCACGTCGCATCATTGGCCAGTGAACTGTGTGGTCCTGTCGACTACGGTCACTCGGCCACTGAAGTGGACGACCAAACTGTCGACATCCAGTCTCGTCGCCTGATGCAGAGTGTGCGCGCGTGGCAAGCCAAGGGTTTTATCCGCAAGTTCCAGATGGAGCGCACGGCGTTTGATCTGTCTGTCAAGTGGGTTGGCGGACTCGAAGCGCAAGCTGAAGAGGAGCTGGAGCGGCGGCACAAGTGCGTGGTCAAGTGGACTGGGCAACTGTACGATCGCCACGCCGAGCTGGAAACCATGGAGATCCAGCGTCTGCGCCACTTGTACCTCGCCTTGAGCTGCTCCGCTTCGACACTCCCACTTGACGTCGAGTCCGAGAGTGAGGAGGATGGCGACGACGGCGGCGATGGAGGGCGAACGCTGGAGCACCGTCTAAGCGAGTATTTCGACCAAGCTCAAGCGAACGTTCCGGTCGATGTAATCGACGACGACGCGCCGTGGCGAGCGCTGACGACGCCGTTGACTGCTGATCTCGTCGAGGCCGTCGAGCACGACATCGCGGCGCTGACGTCACGTCCGCCGGGAGCCGTCGTCGAAGAGAATGAGGATCCAACGCCCCACACGCCTGGCGCCTCCACCGCTGCTGCCTGGCACGCATACAACGTCGCGCGGATCTTCCACGGGCTCGCGAGTCCGTGCTTCCCGTCGAGGCAGTGGCGAGACCAGTTCTGGTGGCGCAAGTACAACAACGTGGCGTTTGAGAAATTGGTCGTCATCGCCGCCAAGGTGCTTCAAGCCCAGCACGCTTGAAAAACAAATTACAAAAAAATTGCTTTAGTTTTTCATTCAGAGAAAGAACGTGGCCATCCAATCCTGACTCTCATGCATCACTTTTTGGTGGGTCTCCGCGAACTGGAAGTGTCTATGCTACCGATCGCACGGATGAGCTGGATTGAGAGTACGATGCCGTTGTTTGTACCCGGCTTGGGGCGGAGCAAATTACAGAGAGAGAGACAAAGGGTCCCAACCGCACACTTGAGAGCTGCCGGCGCTTCGTTCACGTGCGGCACTCAGGACGCAACTGCGTCAATCGATCGTTCATCGAGTACACCACCGCAGTTGTGGTCTCGCTGGCACTTTTGCCCGACAGCGCCGGCGACGAGTACTGCTTCACCAGCATCGCCCGGTTGCTGTTGTCGTTGCCGCTGCGGCGGCGCAGCGCCTCGGTCGGCGCAATGCCCGCGATCTCGATGCGCGCGGCCCACGCGTCCGCGGCGGAGACCGCGGCGTCTCGCTCGGATGCGCGAGTCTGAAGCGCCGCGACGAACTGGCTCGCCGGATTGGTCACCCGTCGCTCGCGGACCTCGTGGTTCATGAAGCAGCTGATGGTCTTTTTCAGCACCTGGCGCTCTTCGTAGTCGTCGACCTCCTCGTCGCTCTCGTCGTCCTCGTCCAGGTGGTCGTCGTGTCGCGGCGCGTGCCAGAAGCCGCGAGCGGCCACAGCGCGCGCTCGCTCGGCGGCGTCCTCGGTGGCGGTGCTCCTGCTGGCGGTGGTCTCTGATGAAGAGTACGATCGAGTGGGCGGTCCAGGCAGAGGCATCACCGGCGCCTGGATCAAGGTTTTCTGCGACGAATGTACCAGCAGCGGGTAGAACGCTGGGCATAGACCCGTCGCGCCTGTGTTGTTGGCCATTCCCGCAGGAGGTGGCGAGTTGGTGGATGCTTTGGAGGTCTTTGCCTGGTGCTTGCCGCAGTCGAAAAACGCTTCGAGCTGCGTCATGAGGCTAAAGTAGACCGCGATGTTGGGCTGCGTCTTGACCTCGCGCAGGCACCACAGCGCCTCCTGCAGAAACTGGTTGAGCGCGAGCGTGCGCTGCTCGATGACCTTGCGCGTGCGCGATCCGAAGAACTGGCGCCGCGGGAACTTTGCGTACAAGTGCGGGAACCGCTCCTGGACAGGCCCGCTGCCAGCGGGGCTCAGGGCTCGCGGACTGTTCGTGTTCGAGGTTGGACTCGAGCTGCCTCGCAGCGACGGGGTGAACGACAACAACCGCATGGCCGTGACCGCGACAGTCGCGGTCGTCGGGGAGTTCTGCGCGCTGCCCATGCCGTTGCTGTAGCTCGCGTTAGCGCTGCTGCTGTTGCCGTCGATGAGCGCTAGCATGCGCTCGCGCAGGTCGCAGAACTCGGAGAAGCAGCGGCGGATGTGCCACACGTCGCGCGTGAGCGTGTTCTCCACGCGCAGCACGTACACGGTGGACGGTTTGACCGCGAGTGCCGAGGTAATGGAGGCTGAGAGCGAGTGCACGACGCCGGTCATGCTGCTGAACGAGACGAACCGAGAAGAGACAGAGGTTGCTAGTCGAAGCAAGCAATCGCGGGGAATGTCGACGTCTTATCCCCTCGTGTGAACGACCAAGTGGTCAGCGCGGGAGTCACCAAGCCACCGAACTCAAGCGTTCGAGGCGTTGGGTGGTGATAGCTCTTTGGTCTGGTGGCCTCGAGGGTGACAAGAGTGCGGAGAGTGCCCCTGTGGTTGCCAGCAACCACCGCGGCTGACACGTTGAAGATGTGCAAAGGGTGACGTTTCGGCTCTCTGCTCACTCATAACAGAAGGCTTTGCAACGGTCACTTTCAAGCGGAACGTGCGTGGAACAAGCCTCCGGCAGATGATGGACAATCCCGAGTTTGAACGAAAGGTCATGGTCACTGAAAATTGCGGTGGGGTGGAAACGGGGTGGAGAACACAAACGTGTGACAATACAGTGCTTGCCCCGGAAAAACTGCTACGATTATTATATAGTCCATGCTGTCAATTGTTTCGGCATATGGGCGCTCGTGCTGTCGTTTTGTGGCGAGCGAAAAGCGTAGAAGTATCGTGAAATCGACGGAAGAAGAACGCGCCGCGAGGGTGGGGGTTAATGACTGTTGGAAGGAATTCGTGGGACAGATAGCAAAGTCCACGCTCATGTTATTTTTTCATAAAAACTTATGGACACAGTGTGTCGGTTCTATCATTTACAGTTCACAACGAGGTGTTGGGGCTGCCCACCAAGGTGGGCACTTCAGTTTGCATGCTGGGTCTGAAGGAACTCTATGGTTTTAATTGTGGAGCAGGTTTCAACGCAGCGCAGGCGCTGCTTGTTTGGGTTGCTTCCGCCAACCGCTGCTGAGTGTGTGGCCTCCGAGTTTCGTAGTCTGCAGTCACATGCTTTGAACAGGGCTGGTCGGTCCATCTTCGTCCAACCTTCACGTCAAATATTAGTACATATCGTTGAGAGAAATGATTTACGTGATAAAATTGTACCATCGAAAGTTATAGCCAATCCAATTGGGTAAAAAGCGTGACATTGGAGTCACTGAAGACAGAGAAAAAAAATCAACCACTCACCAGCTAGTTTCCTATATTCTAATCCAATGTATTTTTGAATGTCCACCGTTGACATATGCCGAGATCCACTCGATTTGTACGGGGCCGCCCTCGCTATGCTCGGTCGGGGACTCGACCTGGCGGTCTCACACCGCGCCCGGACGCGGAAAACATCTCTCGTTTAATAGGTAGGATTAAATAGGTAGGTGAAATGTAAACTAAAAAATCTCTTTAAAGTGGGATCCAATGGGAGTGTTTTAGGAAGGCTATGTAAACAAAGAGTAGTTCCTCGCCTCTCTGACAAACTTGAGTGTGACCTAGTGGGATTTGGATCCCACATATTCCGCCCCAATCTGATCATTTCTTTCAGCATAGTGGAGCCAATATGTTTGGATGCTCATCATTTTTGATCATCCGCCTTTCGGGGGCCAGAAGTCAAACAAGCAAAAGCTGTCAACAACAGAATTGAGACGAATCTCCGAGATTTGATAATCACGAATGCAGACTCAAGCTCAATTGTTAAGGCTCCAGGAGATGAACCTGCGCCATTTGATTCCCGACCTCGCACGCTCTCAATGTTTTTGTCCTCTTGTGATGGCTGCGTTTGGGCCATCTGCATACAAGTTCGACCTGGCAAATGCGTTGGAGATACAGGTGGACGAAGAGCTCAGGAAGTGGCGAGCTTGCCAGAGCAGTTTGAAGCAGCTGCCAGATGGCAACTACGAGTCCGTACTTGCCTTCTGGAAGAGCGCAAGTGTCGCAGGCGACTAAAAGTTCTCCCCAAGGTCGCACGGATTGGTTTTGCGATGCCGACATCATCGAAACACATCGAGCGTGACTTTAGCGTCAGTAGGATAAGTCTGACGCCACGCCTATATCACAAGTTCTAACAAATAGAATCGAAATCTGGAGGCGGTTTAATGATCCGGATTGAAGCACAAATCATTGACCAAATATTTATGGCAATCGCGGGAGCGGCTGACATGGTCGCAGTGGCAGGAAGCCGAGCCTGACGGATAAATTCGCGGCGACGCTTTCCACGACGATCGCACTTTTGCCTCTCCACGAGCGAACAATTATTCGCACTTGAGCGGAACATCTCGTTGTTACGAAGTGAACTTGCATCTCTACTGCCCGGCATGCGCGTTCCGGAGCCATCACGAAGAAGGCATTGAAGGCGATTATCGCGGACGACGTCGACAATAACGGAACGCCGAGAAGCGTGGAGGCACACATGAAGAAAAGAAGGACATTCAGGCTCCTGAGTACGGATGGCCATCGTGAACAGATTGCGAACGCGCGAAAGAAGATCCGTGAGAGAGGAGGCTGTTGAGGAGCGGTTGCCGTCTCTGGCGGCTGCGTTTCGGCGCTCACTAGAGCAGCGCGCGTAGCCAATAGCAAGCCCACACATGACTACAGACTAGCATCCAGCTTTTTATCACCAACAGGCAACGCGCTAGAATTGGTCGGCTCTCACTCGCGAAACGGGCAACATATCGATTGATGGTACGTCAAAAGATCTCACTGCACGTGTGGTTGGCTTCACTGATTTTTCTTTCTTTATTGTAGTCGGAGACAAGGAGATCAGAACTGGGTTTGACTCTGAGTATGCGATCATGTGCCTGAGTCGATGGATTGAAGGTATATTTGATGTCATTCTTTGAGTTCAGACCAATCGGAAAAAGTTACGTCCTTAACTCGTCTCCTCTTAAGGGCGTTGTTCCAACCAGGGTTGCACGCGGTGCACATGATGAATCAGATTATCCAATGACGATTGGGTCTACAGATCTGATCCTGCCTGAGTCTCACCTGTGTGGCCAATCGCCATTGAGAAATCTGATGCGAGCACCACGTACACCGCGCGCGCGCTGTGGTTGGGAACGGCCCTTAGGTTGACCCCTTCACCGACGGATGCATCGTAGACACTTGTGGATATTCTTGGATATCTCTACCGTGTATCTACGTAGGTTGCCTCTTCCTCTATGGATGCATTCCATTGATCCCATTCTTGAATTCACTCACAAACGCCTCAAGACCCAGCTAGCACGCTCCCTCAATATCCGTACGACTTCCCGATGGTCACCCATACAGAAGCTCGCTTGCTGTGTACAATTAAATAAGAGAAGAAGGACGAGTCGTGCGAGTTATCGAACCAGACGGTGTGGCCCTCCGTGACGGATGGAAACTCCGAGCCATTAATTATTTGCATTAATTGTTTTTTGCCCTCGCAGAAGCCAGGTACGTTCTTGCTGCGCTGTTTGAGAAAATGGGTACAACACGTTGCAAGGTGTCGAAGTCCTTAATCCCGAAGATATGCGTTCCATTGCCTCGTGTGTGCGTATTACTGATCGTATATTTACTCAATCGTTCGAGACCACCCCTGGCATAACCGTGAGAGATTTTGCTGCCTTTACTATGGCTCATGGCTACATTCCTATTCAATTTGCTCCAGGAACACACACAGTTGTCCCGCGCGTGTCGGTGGTCGCGTCGACCGCTCCTCGGGCGCAAGGCGCACGTGCCGTCGACCGTGCTGCCCGCCCGCCTCCCTGCGCTTCAGCCGTACGTGCCGCTGACCGTGCAAAACATGCGCCCCTCATCCCCTCCCCCCCCCCGCCGTAC
>JAADWZ010000646.1:0-15521 GCA_023336445.1 Pythium dissimile
CTGGTGGGCCTGCGTCCCGACTTGGGCAGCTCTCACGTCCGAAAGGTGCTTTACTTCCACGAGAACCAGCTCACCTACCCGTTCCAGCTCGCCACCGCCGCTGCGTCGGACAGCACTGAGAAGAAGCCGCTGCGCAAGGTTGCAGCTGAGGATTTCCAGGTGCCGTGGGCACAGGTTGTGTCGTGTCTCGCGGCCGACGAGCTCGTGTTCAACTCGGGCTTCAACCGCACGAGCTTCCTGGACAAGGTGGACGCGTTCGTCAACAAAATCCCAGAGCCGGAGCTGCGCCACCGCGGGCTCGCGGCGCAGCTTCGCGCCAAGTCCCGCGTGCTGTACTTCCCGTTGGTTGTGCCGCCAGCTTCTTCGCCGACGCTCGTGAAGAGCACGGAGCTGCTTACCATTTTGTGGAGCCATCGATGGGAATACGACAAAAACCCGGACGAGTTTTTCCAGACGCTGCTCGAGCTCGACCGCGCGGGGCTGCACTTCCAAGTGATTGTACTGGGAGAGACCTTTGGGTCGAGTCCGCCGATCTTCGCGACCGCCAAAGCGCAGCTCGAGTCGTCGGCCAACGTCACCATTGTCCACTGGGGCTACGCCGAGAGCAAAGCGCGATACTGGCAACTGCTGCGGGTCGCGGACGTGGTAGTGTCGACTAGTCTCCACGAATTCTACGGCGTCGCCGTGCTGGAGGCTGTGATGTGCGGGTGCTATCCGCTGGTTCCCAACCGACTCGTGTACCCTGAGTTCTTCAGTGGTGCGAATCTGTTCAACACGCAGCGTCAACTGTTCAAAACGCTGAAGTATTTCTGCGCGAACCCGGCGGTCGCACGAAAGTTTGGGCCCGAGAAGAGCCACGACTTCGACAAGTTGACGTGGAAAGCGATGCAGCCAGAGTACGAAGCGATGCTGCTAGGCTGGAGACAAGATGCGAGGCCGCCAAAAACTGACGCAAGGGGCCGCCACATGACCCACCAACCAATTCAATAAATGCATTCCCACAGGTTAACGTATCTACTTGCCTACCACTGACCTCGAGTCGAAGCGTCTACACTACCTATCACCTCGTCGCTACTCAAGGTCCGTTCAGCTGCGCCGACTAAACAGTTTCTTGTACTTGAGCAGCCTCTTGGGGCCTCGCGTGCTCTCGGTCGACGAGGCCACGGACGCGCGCTCCGACCTCGAGCCGGCGAACCCTTCGCCGCGGAACTTGTCCATGATCGTGCCGCGCATCGACGCGTTGGCGTCAAACGCCGTCGCGCGGTTTGCGTTGGTTGGTCGTGTGATTGGCGCGTGGAGCGCGAACTCAGAGACAAGTCGGTCGATCTCGGGTGAGTGGTGGTCGAGAAACGGATCTTCCGGCACAGCCGGCGACGGAATCGCAGCGCCTTCGTGGCGGTACTTCTTCTCCCATTTCTTGTTCTTCTTGAGGATATCGTGGGCTGCACGCGCCTGGATGCGGTCGGTTTCCAGCGTGTTGAGGATGTCGATCGCGAGCGCACGCACGAGATTGGGCTGGCGCACAGGGCCCAGAACGCCCGCGTTCTCGACAATGTTCAGCAAATAGTTGAAGAGGTCGACGCGCATCGCGACGGTCACGATGCCTTCGCCGTTGGTGATCGTGGACGGGAAGTTGAGCACGATGCGTCGCACGATCTCCATCACGTACGCGGTCTCGCGGTAGAGCACGCCGTTACGCGCTCGGTTCACCTGCGCGAGCAGACAGGTGAACAGGTTCGAGCCCATGGGCTGCATCGTAGCCACACACTTTTTCGAGGTCGTGAGCACGCGCAGCATGCGCACTACGGCGACGCAGCACGCCTCGCTCAGGTTGTTGCGCACGCACTCGTTCAGATACCTGCAGCACTTTTCTGGCACTTTGGCGTCCGCCAGAGCGTCTAGCACCCACACATTTGTCTGCCGAATTACCCCCATACAGTTAAAAACAAGATAGCAGAGGGCAGGAACATGAAGAGTACGTACCCGAATGGCGCACACAAGGCATGCAGTGACAAGATCCAAGAAGCGCTCGCCTGTTTCGGACATCATCTCGTCGTCGGGGCTTCGTGTCTGCCGCAGCGAAGACGACAAATGCGACAAATCGCCATACAACGTCTCGTACTCGGTCCACAAACACTGCACAAAAAGCCTACAAAAAACCCGCAGAAAACAAAATCCATCAGTGAACACGACAGAAAAACAACTCAGGGGGCAAACAACGCACAGAGGGTCGCGGAGGCGGTGCGTCGGCGAGTGGATGTACAGGTTGAGGTACACATTGCCGACCGCCGCGTCGGGGAACACGTTCGAATAGTCGACCACATGCGTGTCCAGTCGCAGCTTGGCTGTCTCTCGTGGTTGGTTGTCACTCGCCTCGTCGTCGTCTGCGCCGGTCGTCGCTGTATAGTATTCGTTGAGCAGCTCAAGCAGGTTGTTGCGCAAAAACTCACGTGCTGTCGCGTTCCAGACCAGCTCTGGCTCTTGGTGGTCGCTCTGGTAGAAGCTGACGAACGCGCTGGGTTCTGACACGAGGTGGTCGGCCATCGTGGCGGGGAAGAAGCGGTTGAGCATCGCCAAGCTCTCGATACTGAGCGCTCCTGTCGAACGAGTCATTTCGCCCAACAGCTCCGCCGCTGGGAGCCGAAGCGATTCCGCCAGCTCCTTCTCTTCGTCGGTCTCAACGGCTTCCACACCTACCAGCCAGCTGATAAACTCGATATACGTGCCCGTTTGCAAAATGTCCGTGATGAAGTCGGCTCGCGCTGCCGTGAGGAAGAGGTTGCGGATGATATTAAGCACTTGCGGGCCGACTTCGCGACACAAATTGATCACTTCGATCAAAATGTCGCAGATGCCGACTTCGTAGGATGCTCGACCAAATGCGCTGAGCGGCGACAGCGACTGGATGATGACAATGCAGTGGTACCGCGCCGCCTCGTACAGCTCTTCGGGGAACACGAGGCTCGGCTCTTCGCCTTCTTCGCTCTGGTGGACTTCGTTGTCCGGCGGGAACAGTTGTCGCAGCAGCAGCTTGATCACTTGCGCGTCGTTCGCCACGTATCGCTCCACCAGCTTGGGGAGCACCTCGCTGGTCAGAGCCAAACAGTTGAGCGCGGTCACTCGGTACGCCGACTGGAGGTCCATTGGCTCCAAGTGCCACCCGCTGTGCGGTCGCAGCTGCAGCTCGCGGCTTGGCTGCTCACTATCAATGTCCTCGCTCTCGTCGCCCACAGGTGGAAACGCGGGGGTCGTGAACGATGGCTGGCGCAGCTTGGCGTTGTCGATAAACGAGAACAGCTCGCGGAAAAAGCGCTCGGTAAGGCCGAGGTCGTTCAGCGTCGGCGGCACTTCGTTCTGCTGCAGCACCATGAGGCTCGAGATGAGCGCGTCGATGTAGATCTCGCCCAGCGAGAACACGACCGCCAAGTGGTCAAAGCGGAATTCAATGGCCTCGACGTAGTCTTCAGCCGACGAGAGCCCCGGCTCGATCGCTGCGCGCGGACGCACGAACGCCAGCATCTCTTGGCGCATCTCATCGCCCCAGTAGAGCGTGTACGACTCGCACTCGCCGTGAAAAAATTTGAGGAACTCGTGGTGGCTGTCCAGCAGAAGCAGTCGCGACAAGTTGGGCGTGAGCAGCGCGTCCACAGCTGCTGTCAAGAAGTCGTTTCGTGGGCTGGCGAGCTCGCTCTCTGGCGCGAAGAAACCGCCGAGGCGGCACAGCGCGCGTACCGACATGATGGCCAACAAGTTCTGGAATTCGTCTGCGACCGAATCGTATTCCTGATCCAAAGAGACCGTCGCGCCAAGCCGCGAGCGCACCACGGCTTCGTCGACGGCGACGTCGTAGCGAGAGAAGAGCAGGATGAGCTGCCAGGCCGCTCCGGTTTGGAGGATCCGCTCTTGGTTGGCCTTGAGCATGGTCATTCTCGAGATGCCTACAAAAAAGAAGAGTGAGCAACTTATCAACTCTCACGAATTCGTCGATCTTTAGGACACTCACTCTCGAGGATTTGCTGCGTGATCTTGGATAGCGTGACGCGCTGGTGCGATGCCGCCAGGCCTTGGTTCCAGAACCACAGAATGCGACTCATATCAACGATCAGCGTCGTCGTGTCGGAGATCCACATGCGACCAGCCTGCGACGCCAGCAGACCGGTGGTGGTCTGCAGCACGAAGAAACACACTTTGGCAAACCGCGGATCGTGGCTCACTGGCTCCGCCACCATCGAATCCACGCAGAAGTGCACGACCTTTTCGAGCGTCTCGAGATCGCTCTGCTGCTTCAGCAGCACGTCCGCGTTCTTGACCGAGACAGCACACGTCTGGAAGAGCAGTTCGGCAGCACGAGCAGCGATATCCATGCGCTGCTCGCTGGTCGTGTGGGGCGGCGGTGCGCCCTCCTCAGTGCAGTGGGTCTGGAGCAGACAGAGCAGCAGACCGTAGCCACCAAAGCTGTACTCGCTCAAGCAATTCGCGTATCGGTTGCACATTGCAATGAGCGAGTCGAGAATCAGAAGCAAGTTCACTGGATCGTGGCCTTCCGTGAGCAGGCTATCACGCGGGCACGTCACCACTCGGTACGCTTCCCGCAGAGCCGTGATTCTATCACAAATCAACACTCTCACACCATCAGAATACTGGCTACATTCCACACGGAAACCTGTCATTCCATACCTTTCCGTGTAGTTTTCGTGGTCGATATCCTCGGTTTGAAGCTCACGCGCCTTCTTCTTGAACGCAGCACGATACGCTGGCTGGACCTCGCGCGACGTCGACTGGAAGGCAACGCCCAGCACCGCGGCGGCTTGCTCGTAGGTATACTTGGCAGCCGGGCGCTCCGCCTCTTGGTGCCATTTGCGAGTCAATCGGCCCATGAATTCAATTGGCTGGTCAATCACAAACTCTGCACGCTCGCAGAATTTGCCCAGGTACACGCCGCCGCACCATACTTCGTTCTCCAGCTCGGCGTACGTGACCGGTGCCATGGGGCAGAACCGCCAGTGGCTGCGCACGTCTTCCTGCAAAAACTCGAGGTAGTCGTCCATGTGCGCCAGGCAGTTCTCGCGCAGATGGAGCCGCATGTCGCGGTTCCAGATCACCTCGGGCGACGCCGCGGCGCCGTTGAAGACCTGCGTAAACTCTTGCGCGTTGCGGGTCTCCAGCGAGCCGATGAGCGCCTCCGGGAAGATACCGAGCAGCGCACTCACCCCATCGAGCCCGTCCTGATGCAAATGAGTCGACTTGAGCAGGCCGGCGAAGTCGTCAAAGTTGAGCGTATCCACGAGGAACACCATGTAGAACAACCCCCAGAGATGCAGCGACGAGCGGTGCGTCAAGTCCTCATTGGCATTCACATACTGCTGCTGCTGCACCGACGACTCGTCGTACAGGAAGTTGAGCAGCTTGGCCGTGCGCTCGCTGAGCAGCGGGTAGTTGTATCGAGCGACCAGCGGCAGAATGTCGCGCACACGTCGCCACAGCGCCGTCTTGGCTCGCACGACGGGGAAAAGCGACTGCCGCGTCTGCGGGTTCTCGAGCAGCGCGTTGCTGTGCGCCATCGTCAACAGCGTCTGCAGGGCGTCATGCGCCACTTGGAGAGTCGACACGTCGCCCTGGATACCCACTTCCCATCGAAGCTGCAGATTCTCCAGCAGCGACTGGCTTTGGTGCGCACGGCCGTCTCCGAGGTCACACACTTCATCGGCGCTGCGCATAATCTTATGGGAGTGAGTGGTCAGTGCGCCGTTGGCGACTTTGTCGCGAAGGTCGTCGACCGAGAGAAGCTCGCTCTGTGGACTGGCTTCGATCAGCCACACAGGTTTGGGCGGCGCGATGCTGTTGGCGCGATCGCTCGCGTGCCCGAGCTGCAATAGGCTCACGATGGTGTCGACGATCGAGTCCTCGTCTAGCAGCTTTTTCGCATTCGGCAGGGCGTGTGCTAGCGCTCGCACTGCACGTAACAGGCCTTCCAGCACGGATGTGTGGACAGTGTCCAGCATCAGCTGCACGAGGTAGTCCACCTCGTCCAGGTCCGTGACGCCCGTGAAGGTGGCGTATGCGCCAGCGACGATCGCCAGTCCTTTTGTGCATGCAAGCGTCATCTCCAGATCGTTGTGGTGCTCGGCCTTGATGTTCTCACGCAGGATCCGCTGGTAGAGGCTCTCGATGAGTTTGCGCGGCTGCCGCACGCCGACCTCCTCGGGCTCGTACGCCAAGAACTGGTCCTCCTTCGGTCTCCCGTTGAACCCGCCATTGGTCTCGTTGCCGCCCGACGGCGAGAGAAGCCCGCAGAGCACGCGGAGATAACAGCCGCCGACGACCGGCTCTTTGAGCAGGCTCGGGTACTCGACTCGGAAGTCTTCATAGTTCCACACGGCCTTGCCGCTGGCTTTGCTGTTCTGATAGACGCCAAACTGTTGAATCTCACGCAGCAGACCACGCTTGAGCTCCGCCCGAGTGTTGGCGTTCCAGATCAGATCCACGCGCTCGTGATCCTGTGCGAGCGTGTGGAAGAGAACGCGAAAGTTCTCGGGCTCACGGTCGTCCTTCATGAACGCCGCGGCGCCGCCGCCGCCTGCTGAGCTCCGCTTGATCCTCGTCGGGTGCGGACGCTGGGTCTTGGACTTGGAGATCGCGTTCGAGATGAAATCGTAGGCCACGTCGCGCTTGCGCATGCGCTGCGAATCGTCCAGACCGCCACCCGTTCGCGACGAATCGCGCTTGCTGGTTCGCGACGACTCGCGCGAGGTGTCGCTCAGTCGGTCGTTGTCGCCTTTGAGGTTCCCCATGCTTCGAGACGACAGCAAGAACGAGCTCTGCAGCTTCTGGAGCATTCGAGACTTGGTGTAATCGTTCTCGATCTGCAGCACGATCGACTCGCGCGCCGAGACGGCAGCCACAGCCAGCGAGGCGCGCGTGTCGAACGTGGAGGAATTGCTGGCGCGGTCGCGAGGAAGCGGCGGCACGTCGGCAAGGTGGCTGTACGAAGACGACCGGGCCATGGTATGCCCCAACGTGATACTGGAGCGATTGGCATCCTGTTCGCGCGGGTTGGACCATCCGTCCTGGCCGTACAACTGCTCATCGCCGAGCGAGGACAAGCGAGTGAGCTCCTCCGCTCCGCTTCCGCTCGACCGCTCGCGCTCGATTTGGTCCATCTCGGTGAGCTCGGCAGCCGAGGGCATTGGCTCGTCCAGCAGTGGAAGGAACCCCGCTGGGAGGATCCGCGCGAGCAGCTGCTTCGACTTGGGGTGGTGGCTCATCCACAGCGAGATCAGATACCGACTCACGGAGCGCTGGTCGAACGACGCGTCGAAAATGGCCTGGTACAAGTGGCGCAGCACGATGCCTTCGGCCAGCGCCGCGTCGCGGATTTGCGTGGCCACTGCGGGGTCGCACTCTTCCACGATCGCTTTGAGCAGCAGTGTGCACGCCTCCACGGTCGTCGCACAACGAGACTGGAACAACACCTTAAGCAATGTGCCGTAATACTTGGCGGTCTCCGCGATGATGAGCTGGAATTCGCCCGGCGCGGTCGTTATCCTCCGTGAGCACAGGCTTCCTTCCAGCGTTTGGAGCAGCCCCATGATCACGAGCGGGCCGATGCGATACCTCGCCTTGTCAGTCGGAGACGAGCCTTTGATGTCAACGCCGTTCAGATGGCCCACGAGCATCTGGACCAACTGCGCGTTGCCGAGAAGAATAGACTTGTTGTAGGTCTCGACCTCCTCGCTTGATCGCAGCGACGGGGCGTCCAGTTCTACACCAACGACATCGAGTTACACCGTTAAGTCTCTCCACGTGGCCACACCTAAACAGTACTAGGCTCGACTACACTTACTGACGGACGAGGGCACCGTGTGGACCGTGAGGCGCTTGAGCAGCAGCGTCACCCAAAAGACTGCAAACTCGTCTCCGCGGGCGAGCACGTTGGTCAGCGCCTCCGCGAGCTGCGGGATCTGGGCGACCTCGCGAAAACCGTAGAACGAGGAGGAGATGCGGAACATGGCCTGGAGCAACGTGACCGCGGACCGTGACGCGATGGGCGAGCCTTTCGAGATGAAGAACAGCTGCGCGCCGATCGGCCGCAGCGCCTCGACGATGATGCTCTGCTTGGTGTCGTAGAGGATCCCGCTCGCGGGTACGTTGGCGTTGAACTCTTGCACAATGGCGATGAACCTACGTAAGCATGCCTCTACATCAGTGGTCTCGCTCCGGGCGGTAGCAGCGCTGCGCAAATACCCAACATACCCTCTGTCCGACGATCGACGGGACCCGTTAAACTTGCCGACGGCGGTCATGCGCTGCAAGAAGCAAATGCCGATCGACGTGTCGCCGAAAAACGAGTGCGTCTCGGCAGTGTCCTCGGTCGCAAAGCACGGCAGAAGCCGCAGTCCGCGCTCGTTCGGCGTGCTCGTGATGAAGAGCTCTGAGTTTTCGTTGCACGTCACGCAGAGGTCGTAGATCGCGGCCAGTACGCCGTCGCGGTCGCTCGACGCGTAGTGGGAGGCCGTCGCGCCGTTCACAAACTGGACGTTGAAATCGGTCTGGTTGCGCGGCGAGCGCACCAGCACGTAGATCTGGCCGTACGGGAAGCACGAGACCACGCCGCCGTCCGCGTCCAGCTCGACCAGGTGGTTCTGGTGGAGCGATAGCGTGCGGTCGACGGGCGTCGAGTACTTGCGCGTGAGCTTCTGCACGTGGAACTGGACAAACGACTGGCCGACGTCCGCGCCGTACGCCTTGCGCTCTTCCTGCACGCTGCCAACCGTGAGCCCATTCCGCGACGGCAGTGCGAGGCCCAGGTTCGACGCGGCGCTGCTGATCTGCGCCACGATCTGGCTTCGACGCTCGCTGAAAAACAGTCGCTGGCGGCCGCCGTAGCCAAACACGAACCCGTCGCCCGAGCCGGAGAGGATCGACGCGTGGTTCATCTCGACGAACAGGTACGCCGACCGCAGCGAGCCGTCACGCCGCAGGAACGAGACGCCGTCTTTGCCCACCTCCACGAGCCCGTCCATGGTCAGGCCGCGGCGCCCCCACTTGGCGCACGGGAACTGGGTCTGCGGCGCGCTGGCCGAGCTGCCGCGCAGCGACGCGGCGACGGACCGCTCCTGCTGGCGGTAGAGATCGGACAGCAAGTGCGAGCGGAAGCGGCAGCGGAGCTTGAGCTGCTCGTCCTTCTTCGCGCCCTTGAGAAACAGGGTGAAGCCGTCTGCGTCGCTGTCGTCCAGTGCCACGTTGAGCAGCGCCGTGAGCGGCCACGTGTTGGTCACTTCAAAGTCTTTCGGGTCGATCGTGCAAAAGCGCGTCGGGCCGAGCGCAAAAATGCGCTCGTACTTGCCGCGCCACGAGCTCTTGACCACCTGGTACTTGGCCACGTACTCCTCGATCGGGGTCTCGTTCAAGTACGACAAGCTCTCTTTCATGGACCGCACCGAGCTTGGCGGCGCGCGCGACCGTGTGGACGACGGCACCGTCGGCACCTCGGACTGCGGCGGCGCGTACTGCGCTGCGTAGCCCATGGACGACGCCGA
This sequence comes from Pythium dissimile, assembly GCA_023336445.1. NCBI lineage: Eukaryota > Oomycota > Peronosporomycetes > Pythiales > Pythiaceae > Pythium > Pythium dissimile. The sequence goes on from JAADWZ010000646.1 coordinate 9,540, forward strand.
CGACATGCGCGGGAACAGCGGTGGTTCGGAGGCGCCGTTCAAGCCGTTGGCGTCGTTGGCGTCGTCGATGCCGTCGATGTCACCAACGGTGGTGTCGTTAATATCGCCAACGTTGGTTCCGTTATGGACGGTGGTCCGCCGGTCGCGCATGTCGTCGATGTCCACGCCGTCGTCGTAGGCGTCAAAGTTGAAGCTCGTGCTGGTGAGTCCGTATTCGCGCCGCAAGGCCGCCGCGTAGCTTGCGCGCGAGCCGTCGGCGCTGTAGCTGGCGGCGAGCAGCGGCTGCGGCGCGGAGGCTTCGGCGTTGGCGCCGTGGCCGCCACCCGCGAGCAGGTTGCTGTCCGAGAACGACTTGTCCATTGGAAGACCAACACGCGAGTTGGCGTTGGACGTTGGGGAAAACTGCATCCTCGCCTTTCTTCTTGGAGTTGCGACGTGAACGAGCGAGCTGGTCGGGCATCAAAATGTTGGCGGGACACTCGTATGTTGCCGAGATGTTGCCGATTTTAAAACATATGGCAGACATAGTGTGTAAAATCCAAATTATTTAGGAAATATTCAGAAAATCGGTATACAGCAGTTGGTTTTGGTATACTACTTGAACTGCTTGAAGATGGTCTTCTGTGTGGGCTACTATACACCCCATCATGGTCGAACGGTGAGCTTGGAAAACCAGATCCGGATTGGGACACACAATAATGCTCACGCGGCAAGTCACGATGCTTTCTCCGCGTCGCGGCGGGTCCATGGCGCGCAGCTTGATGACAATGCAGCAGCCGCGCATGGCGATCAGTCGCACGCGTCTGGTCGCGCCCGTTGCGGATCGGACGGCGCAGCGGAAAACTCAGTACACGACGAGGGCGCCTGAGGACCCGTACAAGGCAGCGCCGGCCACGACGCGGTTCCTGGACAGCGTGGTGGACAAGCTCAACGATGGGATCCGCAAGAACCCAGCTGAGACAATCGCCGTGCTGTTTGCCTCCGATATCGGCAGCATCGGCGCGATGTACGGCCTGCTCTCGCTAAGCGGTGCGTCAATCCTCTACCTCGATCTCTGGTATACTAGAACGTGAGGGGTGCTGACAGCCAACCCAACGTGCGCCCATCGTCATCTTGTCGCAGGCATTGAGTTCTCGCCCGAGTTTGCGCTTGCGTTCGCCGCGAGCCGCCCGTTCCGCCGCCTCCGCCTGCCACTGGACTTGGCGTCGGCGGCGGTCGTGGCCAAGGTGTTCCCCGCGTTCTCGCGGGTGCGACTGTCGGAGCTGACCAATCTCATGCCAGGGTACGTTTCCGTTTCTCCTACCGTCATGCTTTAGAGTATGTGGTTTATACTATGGCAGGTCGTTGATGGTGTTTCTTGTGGGTTTCTTTCTTGCAGAAGCAAGGAGCGCGCTGCACAGGCCGCGCAAGGCGCCAACACGTCGCTTGTTTCCAAGTCCATGGACAAGATGTTCAGCGTCGTGGACAGCTACGGCGCCGCCTACATGATGGGCTCGCGTCTCATGGGGGTTGGTGTCGTCACGGTACTGTACTTTCTCATCAAGCAGGGCGTGGATGTCATGCCGCTGCTCGCCAAACTGGGCGTCGACGAGGTCGGCACGGCGCTGGGCTCGTACGCCGCCGCCGTCGTCTTCTCCTCGGCCTTTTACCCCGTCACGCTCGGCATCACGGGCTACATCGTTCCCGTGGTCGCCAAGGCGCGCAAGACCTTGGCGCCATAGAGTGTTTGTTACATTTGTTCCATGTCCAAAGGCACAGCTACGAAGTTACGGATATTCCAACTAGTGAAAACAGTTCTAAAAACGAGAACGAGGCGAACTGTGTTATTTGATGTGATTTGCTCCTGCAGCAGTTGCCGTCTGAATATTCACTTTCTTCTTCCAATGGCGCCGTCCAAGAAGCGCACCGCCATGGCGCGCAAACCCATCGCGCGGCGCGGTGCGGGCGACTGCGCCTGTCTCTTGCGCGAGCAGAGCGACGGCGTCTGCGAGCTCACCGTGTGGCAAGGAACGACCATCGAGGCCGCGCCTGGCGCGCAGAAGGCGGCGGCAGGCGTGCGGCTGCTGCGCCCCAAGCTGCCGGTCATCAAGTACAAGGAGCTCACGCTGGACGGACTGTCCGCGTATATGTATCTCATGGTGATGCTGCACTGGGGCCCGTTGTTGGCACTGTTCGGCGCGATCTACGTCGCGATCATCGGGGTCTTTGCGCTGTGTTTCGCGCTTTGCAACGAGTTGGGATCTTCAGTGCTTGCTCGTCACCCCTTTTGATACAAAAAAGAAGCTAATCGCTTATGCTCTTTACTGGTGGTAGGGACCTGCCAGTGGACGACGCAAAGGCGCGCGGCTATTTCAACCTGAGCGTCCAGACCATGGCCACGATCGGCTACGGCGTGCTATTCCCCCAGCAGTCGTGCTCCAACTGGGTCGTGGTCGTCGAGTCGTTCGTTTCGATGATCGTCACCTCGCTCATGACGGGCATCGCGTTCGTCAAGTTTGCGCGGCCGCAGACGCAGATCATCTTCAGCGAGAGCTTCACGGTGGCGCAACGCGACGACGGCCACGGGCTGGAGATGCGGTTTCGCGTTGTGAACGGCACGCGGCGTGAGCTGATCACGAAGGGCGAGATCCTCGAAGTGAGCTTCAAGCTAATCCTCATGATGATCGAGGTGCGGCTTGATGGACGCGCGGGAGCAAATTCTGTACACGCAGCTGTGTGGATTCAGTATACTCACTCGTGGGCTGCTGTTGAGCAGGAGACCAAGACTGGCGAGAAAAAGTTGTGCTACTACGATCTGCATCTCAAGACCACGAGCTACATCACCTTGCGGTCGCTTTCTCTCTGTCATTTGGCTACCGCGTCTGTCGCGGAGACTAACGGCGGAGCATGTCTTGTCTTGGTAGACTGGAAGCCGAGATCGTCCACGAGATCGAACAAGACAGTCCGTTATTCGGGATGACCCACGACGATATCGCCAATTCAGATTTCGTGCTGATTCTCATGATGTCGGGCATCGACGAGACGCTCCATGACATGGTACAAAAGCAGTACGAGTACTCGTTCGAGAACATGCACTGGGGGGCCAAATTCGTGCCGCTTCTCTCGTGGGACCGAGGCACCAACCACATTGAGCTGGATTTCAAGCACATCTCGGCGACCGTTCCATCGCAAATCCCATATGGGGAAGACGAAGACTCACCCGTGAATCTTGAGGTTCGAATCGATCGAGGGCCCGATTTAAAGACTGGAGGAAATGAAGATACGGACGACGTGCTAGAAGACTCATTCGAGAATGTTGCGGAAGATGAGCACACGAGCGAAGGTATGCTCCTCCGCGGTTCGCGGCTGATGCCATCTCCGCCATATGGTGGGGTCGACTACAGCGACCTCGAGTCACTGGGTATCTTCCGTGAGGGCCAGACACCTACTGACAACTCCCCACCTGGGGATGAAGACGGCGGCTCCGATGACGAAGAGGACGAGGAGAAACAAAATGGTATCTCGACTAGCACCAACTCAGGTTCGGAGAGTGGCGAGCTACACGAAGTGCCACCTGAGCGCCACGTTCGGTTCGACAGCCGCCGAAGTATGAGCAGCTTCCGGCTGCCGCGACTTGGTCGGCGACGTCTGCACGAGCCACACAACGATCCTCACGAAGCGCCAATGAGTCTCATGCGCCGCCGCGTTCGGTTCAAGAACCATCCAATGAGTCGCTTCTCCAAGGGGCTCTACTACCGAGCACTCGAGACCTCGTGGTTTCGCCTTTTCGTGTACCTCTCGCTTGTTTACTTTTCGTCAATCGCTTTCATCGCGGCCTTGATGCACATTTCGGTACGATTATTGGCTCGGTGGCTCTGTGGAAGTGGCGGAATCTAACCATCAAAATGAGTGGCTCCTCTCAGTCTGGCAAGTCGGTCATAAACAACGGGGATGTGCAGGTGCCATACGCGTACGAACGGCTTTTTTTCTTTTGCGCACAAACCATCTCGACCATCGGATATGGCGCGCTCGCCCCCAACCCGCATAACGATCTCGTCAACTTTTACGTCTGCCTCCTCGCTATGGCTGGGGTTGTCGTCTCCACGCTCGTGACAGGTGCGACAGTGGATGGAACTTGAAGATTTTCTATCTATGCTAATGAGATTGCACTGATAGGACTGGCCTGGGCCAAGTTTTCGATCCCCAACGCGTCAACGATCCGGTTCAGCGACCACATTTTGCTCACGGCGTTCCACTCGCACCGCGCAATTATGTTCCGAGCAGCCAACAGTCGTGTCTATGGTGCCGTCATCGAAGGATCGTTTCGGTGCGCTTTTGTTGTCACAGCCCACTGGTTTGACTCGCTAGTCGTATTGACCGGACATTTTAGTGTGAGTGTCGCGATTCTGAACCAGCGGCTCGGTCATATGGAATCCCACGAGCTCAAGCTGGTTCGCAACGTGTGGCCCGTCGTGCAGCTCGCATCCACCATAACCCACATCATCGACGAGGACTCACCGCTGTACGACATCTCAACCGACGAGCTGCTGTCCGGCCGTTATTTTTTCGTCGTGCTGTTTTCCGGTCTCGACCCCTTCATCGGCGAGAACATGTTTTCGCGCAAGACGTACCACAGCTGTGATATCCTGGTCGGCCACCATTTCGTGGACAACATCAAGCTCACGGCTGAAGGCGCCCACATTGACCTCGAGGCGATGAACGACACGACCTTGGCCCCGGAGATCGATCTACGCGAGTCTCGACTCTTCACGGCAACCAACGCTGGCGCCTCAGGATCTAGCGAATCTTCGGATGCTGCCCCTCGCTCGCAATCAAATGAGGACTCGACGAGGGCCGCCGAGGACCACGACTCGCAGCTCGAATGGTGGCGACGAGCCGAGTGGGACGAGCGCGACAACTTGACTCCACGAGCTGCTCAATACGTGCTCATGTAGTTCCGTGTTAATAGCAATGCTGTGTGAACGGTGCCGACTCGACTGTAATTTATAGTTCGGGTAAGACCCGGTGCAAATGAGAATATCGCCAATTGCAATGGCCCTGGATCGATATACACATTAAACGCCGATGTCTTCGTTCCAGAGCGTGGGCTTGGTCTTGATAAACTCCTCCATGAGCCGAATGCACGTCTCGTCCTGCACGACCGCCACGTCCACGCCGCGCGAGCGCACGTACTCCTCCGGGCCTTGGAACGTGCGGTTCTCGCCCACAATCACCTTGGGGATCTTGTAGAGCAACACAGCGCCACTGCACATGTCGCACGGCGAGAGCGTAGAGTAGAGCGTGGAGCGCGCGTAGTCGGCGGCCGAGAGCCGACCGGCGACCTCGAGGCAGTCCATCTCGGCGTGGAGCACGGCGCTGCCTCGCTGCACGCGGCGGTTGCGGCCGCGCGCGACCACCTGCCCGTCGATCACGAGCACAGAGCCGATCGGAATGCCGCCCTCGGCGAGTCCGAGCTCGGCTTCCTTGATGGCTTCAGCGAGGAACGGGTCCATGGTGAGACGGGAGTATGCTGAAAAGCTGCTGGTTTCTGGAAATGCATTGGAGGAGCTCTTCGGTGGCTCGCAAGTTATTACGGAACTAGCCATACCTCTGTAGATTGTGCAATCACACGAAACGAAATTGCACCCGTCGAAACGGCTTGACAACTACTGTATCAGTTAGAAGGCCGCCAAATGGAAGATTGGTGGACACCAACATCCTGAGATAACGATCCATGTGTGGTTGGCTCGTCTCAATCGTCGTTGAAGTCACAGACCACGAGCCGCCGCACGCTGGCTGACGCGTTCACCAGCACGTCTCGACTTGAGTCGCACAGTGGCGACTCAAATCCGTACACGAAACAGTCCGCGTGCGCCACAGTCGGCACCCGCTCGGGAATCACCGACAGGTTTGTGCCTTGCATCGAAAACATGGACGCGGTCGCCGCCTGGTGCCACACCACGTTCGACAGCTCAGCCAGCTGTGGGTTGAAGTCCATCCAGA
>JAADWZ010000647.1:0-15474 GCA_023336445.1 Pythium dissimile
TCATCCAATGTTGCCTGATCTTGGGCCAGGAAAGACAGACGCTTCACTTGGGTGCAACGACACCAATGACAATCGAGAAGTTGTGCCTCCAGACTCGCTATTCCACGACCAAAACGGGGGCCACGCGTGATTTGTGTGTGGGGCAAAGATCAACAAAGATACCACAAATTAGAGCGCCGACATGCTATTAAAAAAAAAGTGGGCGACGATCGACGTCTTCAAACGGACAGAATACGAATGGTTGCATCTCCAGTGGACGTGCACTGGCTGGCTAGCTTGAAACTGAGCGCCGAGTTGAAGCAGCAAGAGTAGGTCTACTGCGGTGATGCTTCAGACTCGTGACGTGATTGACTCTTATAGGGGGGAGTGGAGCCAATAGAGCGTTTCCTCGTTGTCCACCCAGCACCACAGCTATCTTTTTGAGTAGCCATGCTAGACCTCATAGCAGCAACGCTGGTAAAACGTGATCCTGCGGAACAAAGCTCCCAGCCCCTCCGTCTGACAGCGCACTCAGGCTATGTCGACACGCATCTACTAGCACCGGGAGCGGACTGGGAGCGCTACGTTCTCGCTCAGCCTTCTCAAAGTACTGTACTGTTCATGTGCAAGTTGGGCATCAAAGATTGATACGAAGTATGTTTTATTTAGAATACATCTTCGTATTAATCTTTGAACTTAAAAATGTGATGGTTATCAGCTTGGCTCGGCTCGGCTGCATGCGCTGAAAATGGAAACAGCACGTGCACCCACACGCACACGTCAGCGCTGGCGACGACGCATCGCTTACCCCTGCACGCGCATCACGACCGCGGCGCCGATCGCCGGCAGCACGACCGCCGCCAGCAGACCGGTCGCGCCGACAGCCACCATCGACACGCCGTCGCTCGTCGCGGCTTGCTGGTAATGGTGACCGGTCTCGGACACACGAGCCCAAACCCCCACGAGATCTCGCAGGAATCGACGAGGTTGTTACACGTGAAATTGATCTGCAGCCCGCCGATCGAATTGACGCCGCACTGCACGCCCGTTCGCATCGATGCCACGAGGTTCTTGGCCGTCGTGCAGTCGTGCGCCGTGTACAGGGCACCACCGCTGCCGCGGTGCGTGGTCTCAAAGCTGAAGCCGTCGCTGTTCGAGGAACTAAAGTCGTACAACGAGATGTACGGGTAGTCGCCGAAGGTGCACATTCCGATATCGTGGACGTTGATCGTAATCTCGGACGGAAACGAGAGCGTGCCGTAGCACGGTGAGGACTCGGAGTCGCCCTGGCGGACGAAGAGGCCGTCGCCTCGCGCGCCATCGCCGCCAGAGCGACGGTTGTGAGCAGCACGCGAGTGGTCCAGAGCTTCATTGTGTTGTGTTGAGTAGTCTTGTCGCGGCGAAAGTGGTGAGATCATGTGGGGAGGTGAGACTCCTTGGCTGTGCGGGTGATGTTGGTCAATGAGCTTTGCTACCGTGCGCGTCGACGCGTGGATCTTGCACGGTCGCAGGCATCCGTCATAGTATGGGTCGATATTGGTGCCATGCGTATCATCATCCCGAACGCAAATAGTCCAAGCATCTTTTGACAGATCGAAATCCATGTTGTGTGTGCAGCTGGCAACGGCCCATCATCCGGACGGAGATAGGAATCCGAGCACGATAAAATAATTCAGCGCCTGCGGCGATGCGAGCCAAAGCAGTGCGAGGACAGCCTGTGTACATGATAGGTACTGGCTACTCGTCTCCAAATTGTCTATTTCCGTTGGCCCCTCCCACTCCTGGGCACGGCCCAGCGTATTCATTGGCACCACCAAACATCTCGGCTTGGCTCCACCAGTGTCCTGGGACGTGAGCGTCTTCCGTTTCTTCTCCCTTTCAACAGCGACGACAGCGCGTTGTCCCAGAATACCAACAGCCTCCCAACTGCCCAGCGCTCGGTGCTGTCGCAGCTCAGCGATAATATGCTATTCTGACCGGGAAGTTCACCGAGCGCTGCATCAACACGTGCGGCGACCCGATCAACATCTCGTACGCGCACTCGCTGGACCCGACGCCGGCTACGCATGCGTCGAAAGCGACAAGTCGCAGCCCGAGCTGGGTGGCATGTGCGCCAAGGCCGCCGCTGCGGCGACGACAGCGCGTGAGGCCAAGTAAGTGGACTCGTGTCTCGTGCCTCACTAGGGTATGCTCCATCCGCGCAAACAAGTCACATCCAAGTGCTATTCGACCTGGCGAGAAATGACCATTCAGTATATTTGAATTCGATTTGAAAAGTGTGTTTAAGCTGCTCGTGCTGGTTACTCGTTTGGTTCGGGTTCTCCACCTGTGACAGCTGTCATCGTACAGCACGCATTCGCCACGATCGCCCAGGCGGCGGCGTTGACCGGCAGCGGCCCTTTGAGCTGTGTGTTCTCGCTCAGCACAACGAGCCCGCGCGGTTGCCCGAGCGCCGCGTCCAACAGCTGCATGGACGCGAACGCGAGCTCGAGCTTGATCCAGTGCGGCGGGTACTTGAAGCGCGCGACGTCCAGCAGCAGCACCATGTCCTGGTCGGCATTGTAGCCGCCAATAGGCGAGAAGTGGCCGTCGCCTGTCTGGCCCAGCGCCTTGCGGCTGTAGTTGAGCACGACGATCTCGCTGACCCCCGAGCAGCTCTGCTTTACGAGCGCACGGAACGTGGCGAGCGAGAGCTGCTCGGGCGTCGCGCGCAGCGTGCGCGCGCGTGCGCCGTTGCACGTGGCGAGGCACTCAAACTGCGCGAGGCTGATGCCCGACTGCTTGGCCACTGCCAGTGGCGTGCAGCAGTCGAAGAGCTCCTCGCTGAACCAGCGCCAGGCGCCTTTCCACACGCGGCCCGGGTCGATGTGCAGCGCGTTCAGACACATGGCGAGCGTGGCGAGCCCGCAGTACGCCGGCTCGGCCTGCGTGATGAACTGCTCCGCCAGCGGGAAGTAGATCTCCATGAACGGCGCCGAGACGGCCGCGAGGAACAGCGCCTTGCCGGCGGCACTGGAGAACGGCACGCACTCGCGCGGGAGGTCACGTCGGTGGAACGAGGTGGAGGACGACAGAGACGACGAGGCGGCAGAGGAGGCGGAGGACGCCGCCGCCGCCGCGGATTTCGACGCGCAGCTGCAGCTGCAGGGCGTGTCGGTGGTGGTGGCGGCGGGGAGCATGAGGTTGCCCACGATGATAGAAGATTGATGGGCTCTTGCAGCTGTGAAAGGTTGCATAATTGCTGGAAAGTGTTCGTTAACCACATATATTGCACACAATTCCAAAACTATTGCTCAATGTAGGCATATATACTGAGTGTATTACCTGAATAGACGCGGCGTCTCACCACGGAAGCGACAGTGAACGGGATCAAAGGTGGCGACGCGACACTGGAAACTTTTGATCAAACAGAATGGGGCCATTGCGGAAGGAATGAAATCTGGGGCAGCGCCGCATCAATGTGGAGACGGGCGGCTTGCACATTGTGGACGACAGCACGCCGTCGGCTTTTCCGCCGATCTTACCTTCTCGCCTGTGGTGCGTGTGCTGGGATGCGGAACTCCTGGAGGGAGAGCTGGACCGCGATCTTCGCGATGACGCCCGTGGTTGCATCCACATGGTACGACGATTATACTTCCGGAGATGCGACAGCGATCAATGGATGCAGCGCTTCGCATTGCGAGGGGCAGGAGGCAGCCAGCGTAAACACCAGTGTTGGCGCCGCTTCGAGCAGCTTGCTGAGCCACCCATGGGGCAGATACATCTCTGGATTTTCGAATGTTTCGGGATTCATTCCAGAGTTTCAATTCCAAGAGCGGAACTTCCGCTGACCACCATCCGGGCCACTTTGTGGACCACAGAAAGAAGCGATCGAGCACGGTTGAAGTCGTGTCGAAACGGAACTTTTTCTGGCGCAGCACGTAGTCACGGAGTTGACTGGTGGCCCTGTCGTTGTAAATTCGAACCGTGCGCCCACTGCAACAAGCACAAAGTGATCCAATCCGCCACGCGCGCGGCACGCGCAATGAAGCCAAGCAGACCGTTTTATCAGGCAGTCGTGGATGGCTTCAACTCCGCGATCTCACGAAACGTTGCCACCCTGGCTGACCGGATTGGCGGGAGACGCGCGCTGCAAGCATGCTGACTGCGAAAGCGTGCTTCGAGGCATTGAATGCTACCGATTGGCTATTCAACCACCAATCATGCTTCAAGTATTCGAGAAAGAGCTTTGATTGGGTATTGGGACTAGCTCTGCGGATAGGGGAAAGCATCCAGTCCATTCCTTTCCTGTCCAGCTTTCTGGACTTGGAATTCTCATTTCTCTGGATTGGCCAGAATTTGCATGTATTGCCTTCGATTGGCTGATATAGAATATATGTTATCACATTTCAGTACGCTGACTGTCGTGCTTGTGGGCCACTCTGTGCGCGCAGCAGTCGTACAACCACTGCGGAGCGTGGGCTTATGATCGATGCGAACACATCGACACCCATTCCGAAACGTGCAGTGTAGTGGTCCCAAGCACAGTAGTCTCCAACCATGCTCTCGACCCGCCGCGCTCTGTGCACGCGCGTGCTCAAGCGCTGCCGCGCCGACCAGACGCAGAAGACGTGCGCTAGTACCTGCTCAGCGTCTGCGTGCTCGCTGCAGTCGCGAGCCGAAAATAGCGGCGACCTGCTCTGCTGCCAATGGCCCAGCTTCCAGGGCACGCCCATGCCACTGTCTCAACCGCTTAACGTCACCGTGTACCGTTCGCAGCGCAGCCGCGACCAGCAGAACGAGATCATGACGGCGTGGAAGGCGGCCATGGAGACCTCGGACGCGATCCAGCGAGCCAACGAGGCGGCAGCAACCAAGGAGTGTACGCTGCCTCTGGACATGGAGTGCGGGTGCAAGACCAAGCGCGAGAAAGAAGCGAAAGAAGCGCTCGCGCTCGCGCAGGCCGAGGCCAAGCGCAAGCACAGGGAGGACCACGCGCGCCAGATTGAGCTCCAGCGACAAAAGAAGCGCGAGGAAGAGCAGGCCGAGGCCGAGGCCGAGGCTGCGGCGGCGTTAACTGTGCAAGTGGTCAACTCGTCGCACGTGCAGGTCACCAACAGCGTGCCGACGCAGATGCAGACCTCGTTCCACCGCCGCCACTTGCCGCAGGACTGCATCGCCTTTTCCAGTAACGACGGCCGCAAGCTGTTTGTCGAGGCGCTCAATTCGCCGACCAACTTCATGCAGATCTACTTTCCGCTCGCGGAGCAGTTCATCACGCAGGCGGAGCCGGCGTACTGTGGGCTCTCGACACTCGCGATGTGTCTGAACGCCATGCAGATCGATCCGGGCCGTCTGTGGAAAGGCGCGTGGCGCTGGTTCAGCGAGGAGCTCTTCGACTGTTGCACGTCGCTCAGCGTCGCCAAGGAGAAAGGCATCAGCATGTCGGAATTCATCTGCCTGGCGCGCTGCAACGGCGTGCAGACTGACGACTTCCCCGCGGATGCGAGCCTTAGCATGGAGCAGTTTCGCGAGATCGTGAAGAAGAGCTGCGCGACCAGCAACGAGATTGTGGTGCTCAACTACAGCCGCAAGGTGCTCGGGCAGACGGGCGACGGCCACTTTTCGCCCATCGGCGGCTACCACGCAGAGCGCGATATGGGTATGTTGCTGTTTTTTTTGTCTCAGTTGCTCTCCCAACGACTCGGATGCTGACCGATTTTTTTTAATTTTATTTGCTCTTCAGTGCTCTTGCTGGACGTGGCTCGCTTCAAGTACCCGCCGCACTGGGTGAAACTCTCGACCGTGTACGCCGCTATGCAGCGCGTGGACGAGTCCAGTGGCCTCCCGCGTGGGCTGGTCGTGCTCAAGGAAAGCGCCCACGCCACGGGCCCCACGCTGGTCAAGAACATGGTGCTCAGCGCCGATCCGTCCATGCCCGTGAAGCCCGCGCCGCATGTGTGCTGCTCGAGCCCGACGGCGCTCGAGTCTGCTCGCCACATCACGGCCACCGCGACGTCGTAAAATGGACGCTTTGCGACCAGCGAACATCCCCCCCATCCTCCCTACGACGCTTATTTTTTTATCTGGCCGGAGCAGAATCTCGTTCGCTCCGGACCAAGTGTACCACTAGCCATCGCAGCGTTTAGCCAGTGAACGCAACGACTTCTGAACGTTCACGAAAAGTAATCTACCACTCACTGACCGACGGGCACTGACGCCGCCCATCTCATTCATTTTGGAGACTGTGGTGTCTGGAGTTGATGAATGGCATGAGTTAACTGGAAAGTCGCTTCGCCCACATTTGCAGTTATCTGTGTTTTGAAAGGTGGTCCAGGAAATCGGCACGCAGAAACTCGGGCAGATGTCAAGTCTGGAATCCTGACCCAGAAAGGACGTGTGTGTGTGGTCCACATCAGAACAGGAGACACAGGAGAATCTGGAAAGATTGCGGACGTTTGAAAATCCAGAGAATGGGACCATGAAGGAATGGCGCCAGCTCTGCACACCAGTGCTGGTGCTGCTCTGCTTTGCACCGGCGCCTTGCCGTGCAGCGCAGCTCCCCAGCATCACGGTGCTGTCTCCGCCGCACCACTCCGTGTGGAACGTCGACGTGAACAGCGGCGCCGTTGCGACGATCACTTTGGAGCTCGCGGTTCGCCACTTTCATGTTCCGCAAGACGGCGTCGTTCGGATCTCCGGCGAAAAAATTGGCGAATCCGGCGAGTTTGCGTCCCCATCCACTGTAATCGCACTTTCGGACATCCAGCTCGGCAGCCATTTCTGGACGTTCACGCTGGCCCACACCAACGGTTCCGTCGTCCAAAGCGCCGCACCGGCCACTGTCCACATGGACGTGGTTCTACCACAGCATTCGTCGCTACCTCGATGGCACCATGCACTCTCCCCCACGGAACGCCGTCCCAAGATCCTCTTCAACCTCCCCTTTCCAGCACAACCTCGTCCACCGTCGCAGCCTCGCCGGCGCCGGCGCCTGTGCGTGGTCGGGTGGTCGAACGGACAGTTTGACGGCCAGAAGAAGATGTGGCTGCAGACCATCGCGGCTCTGCCACACCCCGAGTGGGAGACCCATTTCCTGACCTTCGAGCGTGCCATCGACCACGCGTCCGTGTTTGTCAAGGGCTTGACGCAGCTGAACGTGACGCTCCACAGCGTGCCGCTCACCATCAGTGAAGATGAGCTAGCGGCTTCTACACTCTCGACAGCGTCCGACACGACCCTGGCAATAGTCAGTGCATTCGCCCGTGAATTCGGGTCTGTTCACTCGCATGTTTCTATGGAGAGCTTCCAGCGCCGCGTGGCTAAGTTGGAGCCGACGTTCACGGTCGCCCCGTGGCGAGCCATTGTGGCTGCACTGCACGATTCGTGCCAAGACGCCGTGTTCACGATCGCCAATGCGAGAAGTGTGGGCGACCAGTTTCTAGTCGCGGCCGCGAGGATCGCTCGGGTTCGTGCGATTATCATGGAGATGGCCAACTTGCACCCTGTCGCTCTTCGCGTCGATGTCCTTGTGGCCCCGTCACAGTACACGTTGCACCACCCGAGCGTCTCGCAGACGATCGCTGCTCGCCAGCGGCATGCCTTCAGTGCAGGCATCGACACCGCGATCTTTCACCCCACAATGAGGCGAATAGCTCACGGTAGTTTCACTATCGGGTACGTGGGGAGACTCGCGACGGAGAAGATGCTCGGGTTTCTCTTCCGCGCCTTTCGACTCGTGAACAACGGCTGCTTTGGGCACTGTCGTCTGGTGATCGTTGGCGATGGCTCACTTCGCGCGCATCTTGAAGTGCTCGCGAAAGAGTGGAAGCTCACCGAATTCGTGCAGTTTGTGGGCGGAATTTACACCGAAAAAGCCCTCGCGAGCTATCTGCAGCGGATGGACGTGGTCGTCAGCCCGAGATTTGACGAGACGCTTGGGATTGCCCCGCTGGAGGCGATGAGTTGTGGCGTCCCTGTCGTTGGTTTCGCCTCTGGTGGCGTTGGTGAGTACCTTGAACACGACGTCAACGGGCTCGTGGTGCACGAAGCCACCGCCGAGGCAATTCGAGATGCCCTCACGACTCTACGAGACGACGAACCGCTACGACGCCGACTTGGCGCGCAGGCACGGAGAACTGTACTCCAACGGTTTAACCTCACCACAGGCGTTCAACAGTATGTCAGATTGTACGAGCGGCTTGCACGCTGATAGCATGGACAATACACGCGGTGAATGCGCTAGAGTTTAGTAAAACGTTGTGGCTGGAAAATTAACCGTCTGTGGCTACTCTCGTTTGGCTCTTAATATTCGGAAGCTTGGTTGGGGTCGTCTTCTTGGCTCCAAACGAAGACCGTATAGACGACTTCAGCTGCGCGATTCGCGTGGTCGGCTTCTTCTCAGCAGTTCCAACCGGCGTGACGCCGTCACCGTTGGCTCCACCGCTTCGGCCCCGTCCGGCTATGGTCCGTTTGGCAGTATGCAGCGAGTTTTGAAGCGTAATCACAATACCGTGGCTGTCTCCAAGACATCTTGCTGTGATCTCCACTCCTTTCTTGTACGATTGAAGGCTCAGATCCCAGCACTTGAGAAATTCCTGCTCCACACCGACGTTGTGGTATGCGATCCCCAAGACAGCGACGCGATCGAGCTTAGCCGGCTCAACCTGGTCGCCGTGGTTGCCTTGGTTGGTGGCAACACTCAGTTGAAGCTCTTCGTGGAGAAAGATCAACGCGGATTGAGCGTGCTGGAGCGCGCTCTGGTGCTTGCCCAGCTGGGACAGCACAGCGCACATGTTTAGGTGCGTGTCGGCCTTGTTAGGGATATTGTCCAGCTTCGCCTCGATCTTCAACGCCTCGGTCAAGTAGGTCAGCGCCTTGTGGAGATTTCCTTGCCGCCGGTAGTAGCAGGCAAAGTTGTTCAGCGTGACGGCTCGTCCGGTCGGGAACTTCTCTGTGAGAATCTCGGCCTTTTTGAGCAGCTCCAGCACGACCGGGAACTCTTCCTGCTGCAGGTACGTCATCGCGAGCAGGTTGCACATCTCACCAACGGTCTTGCACGAGCTCCACACCTCTTCGCTGTCGGCGCCGAAGAAATGCTGTCTCAGCACGAGCCCTTTCTCCATGCACTCGAGCGCGTCGGTGTACTTGCCCTCTTGCTGGAGCTGCGTGCAGCGGTCGTCCAGGCGCTGGAGCGCCACCAGCTCCTTCTGGTTCTCGACGAAGCGATAATCCCCAAGCGCCGCGCCGTCATCGCCGTCATCGCCACCATCCAGCTCCGTGACTTCCAGCTGCTCCTCATCTCGCGCCATCCTGGCGTTGTTGAGTGGTTCTTCGCAAAAAAAAAAATTGCACTCCAGATCAGACTGCGGTTGGGAAAAAGTGGCTGCATTTAGCCAACATGGCTACGTTATCTTTTCATTGGGTCGCAGTGATCGGATTACACTTTTTGATTGGATAAAACAACTCATTCCATCAATGAATCAGAGGAGGTACAATTGTTGTGATTACTGTAGTCTCTGAAACGTGCGTGGCTGGTGGAGTGAGCCATTCGTTCAGTCAAGAATGACAGTACTGGATGCACACCAGAGCCGCGTCGACGCGCCGTCAGCGCTGATCCCACTGCGCGTGCGCGTAGAAGACGACGGAGATGATCCAGCGACCACCGACGTGGTGCTCGAGTTTGCGTGCGACTGGGACGTCGGCATCGGCGGCTCGGTGTGGACGAGCGGCGAGATCCTCACGTCCCACTTGGCTTCGCAGCAGCGCAAGTACCGCACGATTTTCAAGGACAAGGTGGTCGTGGAACTCGGCAGTGGGACGGGTTTTGTTGGGCTCATGACCGCAGTCTGCTTCGAGCCCAAGCATGTGTTCCTCACGGACCTCGCGAGCCACGTGGCCTGCATGCAAAACAATATCGACCTCAACGCAAAACTGTTCCGCACAGGCGTGAACGTGACTTCTATGGAACTGTCCTGGGGCGAGCGCGGCCATGAAGTCGCTCTGCTGGAATCCTTTGGCCCAGACCGTCAGGTGGACGTAATCCTCGGAACCGATGTCGCGTACCTGAGCGAGCTCTACGAGCCGCTGCTCCACACGCTGCGTGGCCTCTCGAACGCGTCGACGCTCGTGCTGCTGGGCATGAACCGCACAGATACGGACACCAAGTTCTTCCATCGACTGGAGCAAGAGGGCTTTGATTACTACAAGGTCGACGACCGGTTCCTGCCGCCCGACTACCGGGGTAAAGACTTTGGGATCTTTGAGATCCAGCGGCGGAGAGCGTTTACGCGGATTCTAGAGACGCAGACGTGAGACATTGATAAGGCTGAAAAAGATGATCCTTGAACTGTTCCAGCCTGTCCTCTGCTTTGATGTGTTCTCCTCTCCTCTCCTCTCCTGTGAGCTTCAGCAGGGCTTCTGTCGGTGGAGATTTTTAGTAGGTGCGCGGGCCTCAGGCCATCCGCATGTGCTGCGTGATACACACGACCCGGAGACAATATTTTCTTCATGCCTTGAGCGGAGAACAACTATTTTTCTTCTCCTAGGTACCGTAAAGATCCACCATCCTCTTGATGCCTACACTTACGACGGGGCGACGACCAGAGCGTTTGCTCTGATTTTAGATACGATGGTCTGTCTGTCTGTTTATTGTTCTTGGATGGCTACGGCGTGTTGTCTCGTTGCAGAATCGAACCCGATGATGCATAAAGGCAACGACTCTAGACTGCCGCACCACCGACCAGTTAGCCATGTTCAAAACTCTTCTTCGTACTTCCGGGGCTATGAAGAGTAGCAAGAAGGAAGTCGAAAATGGTTCCGTGGTTCAACCGTTGCACTAAACACTCCGTGTTCTCGAGCACGCATGCCGGATCTTCGTGGAACGATCTTGAATACGTGGCGCAACATGGATATATCTCTACGGATTCTATTGTTCCGCGAGAAGAGGAAGGCAAAAACTGCTCAAGCCTGCATGAGTGCATGCGAAATTGGATCCACACCTCTGACGCACCTGGGATTGCGCACGGCCTGCAGCGTAAGTAATGACTGACCCCTTATGCACGTTTTGTCACCTACACTTTTTGGGTTTGCCAGAGTACGTATCTGATTGGACAATCATGAACTCGATTAGGTTCGTGTTGCACTTGGGTGACGGATGCGTACTTAGTCAACACCTTCGTTGCCTCCCCCCTTTCCTTTCTTCCGTCGCGCAGTCTGCTGGACAACCCACAATTCCCTTGGCTCTCTTCGAATAAGAAGGAACATCGCAAAAGAAGCGCGACAAGGGTCGACAAATAAGACCGCACACCTCAGCTTCCCGTCGTGCTCTGCCTTCCCTGCCTCCGTGGCTCTCCTCTCCTCTCCTCTCCGCTCCGCTCGTCCCTTCACCCTCTGTCCGTCGTGGAACATAGAACATTTTGTCCCTGAGATCGCACCAGAACGAACATGTCCACCCAACTACAGAGACAGGTGGAGAAGCAGAAGCATGACGCCGAGAAGAAGTTCTCTTCGTGGTTTATCAACAAGTTCAAGAAGAACAAGACGCAGTACATCCGCGAGCAGGACGAAAAGAGCGCCGAGGCGGAACGGCTCCGGCGCCAGAAAACCCAGAACAGTTCCAGTTCCAGCGTATCCACGACCGCCTCCTCCGCGAGTAGCTCCCACAACTCGAGCAAGCGCGATATGGGCCACCGGGGGCACGACAGTTCGTCCATGCAGCGTCAGCAGAGCTTTCTGCGCGCGCAGTTGCTCGAGATGAAGCGCCACTCACACGAGGTGTTGCTCCACGCCAAAAGCAAAGAGATCGAGAGCAGCGATGAGGAGTACGACGAAGTGCATTCGGTTCTGGGCGAAGAGGACGAGGAGGAGAACAATAACAACCACCACCACCACCACAATTCGCTCCGCAAGTCGCGGAGCCGCTCCCGGTCGCGGTCGCGCTCGCGGAGGTCGATCACGTCGTCATCGGACGGCCACCAGTCGGACAACCAGACCGACGACGAGGACGAAGAGAAGAAGGGCAGCCACACGGACGACGAGGACAACCACAGCCAGCACGGCGGTGGCAGTCTGCGGAACAGTTTCTCCAGCACGGGCGGCGGCTCGCAGCGCAACAGCGTGTCGGAGGAGTTCGAGCGCCGCTCGTCGCGCGCCACTTTGCTCTACGAAGAAGCGATCCACGCGCTCGAGGACGCGCTCCATCCGGACAAACCGTCGACGCGCCCGCGCCGGTCGTCGTCGGCCACCAGGCGGCTCTTCGCGCCAACCGAGAGCGAGTGGATCTGAGCAGGCACGCGGTGAGACACTGTTGTGCGCCCACCTCTGGAGCACCTTTGTTCCCGGGAGTTTTGCTCTGGGCGAGGAGGGGAGATTTTTTTTTTGTGGTGGACGAAGCGGCTTGGTTCCTCACCATGTGTGGCTTTGAGGTCGAGGGAACTGTTTTCAGTTTTTGTTCTCGCGATCTTGAGCTCCTCCCCTCCTCACCGCCACCGCCCCCGGTCGATGTTGTTTACGATGCTCCTCCCACGTCCACTGGGGCTCGGAGGGTAGATATTTTATGCGCAGAACAAGGCACATCGCCGCTCGAGACGGCGAGAACAGCAGGATCTGTGCAGCGCCCTCGTTGGCGCAGGTCCAAAGAATTGCGAAATTTTAGTTTTAAAAGTACAGTTTTCTAAAACCAAAGTCGAGCTGTCGAGTTGATTCATCAATGAACATCGCCTTCCTCTAGGCTGAGCAAGTTGCATACTTAACTCCACCGCACCAAGCACCAGTACCCGAGTGCCCTCTCCAGTGGTGGCGAGTCGCGCCGGCTCTACACCAACGCCATCAGCATGCGTGCAAACCAGGAGCGCGATCTGCAGCCGTAGCTAGACGCGGTTCCGGAGCTCCCCAACACTCCAACACCCCAACATCCAAGAAAAAAACATTCCTGGTAAGAGCAAAGCACATGGCCGGAAACGAATAAATCCCCAATCCACATGGTGGCGGACGATCAGCGTGCCATCGTCCGGCGCGAACCTCGTGATGCTGGTGTACCAACGCTCACCCAAACGTTCGCATCCAAACGAAACCGATGCGCCAACCGTGGCGAACGCGAACAAAGGCAGACATCAGAGGAAGAACGAGCAGATAAGCAGCGGCTGCCGCTGCGAGAGCAGCACGAACGCTGTACAGTACGTGGTGGTGCACGCCAACGCTACGCTACGTGGGCTCGCCAACTCACGAACTGTTGGACGACAGGTTCGCTCTGTGCTTGGGACCAAACTGCAGAGTCTCGCAGGTTGTATAGTGCTACAAACGGAAGTCGAACGCAAAAATGATGCGAACACGGTAGCCATATCGCTTTCGACAGGTTTCCACATGCACTTAGCACAGCAGGGCCAGATATCGCGAGATCCTATATTTGAAAGACGGCAAGATAGCAACAGCCACGCAGCTCACAGTGCCAATATGCCGACCCTTGCGATCTGCTATCAGTATCGTCTTGACCGATTTGTCCGACAAGTGAATCTGAAATAGAATTGGCGCAGCACATTCGAAAGTCAATTGGAGTCTTGAGGGACGCTGCAGAGTGCCTGCGTCGCCTGCTGCTGTAGGACTTGTACGCCACCCACGAGTAGGATCAGCTCCTCGCTGCCGCTGTAGAGCAGCCGCCCGATGGCACGGCAGTTGCAGACCGCCACGATCACGAGCGGACCGACAAGAAACCGGAAAGCCGAAAAATTGTAAATCGATCTTAACGACCGCGCGTGGTTTGTCGCTAAAACGCTCAGAAACCGAGAGTTGTCGCTGCGATTGCGATTGCGAGATGGTGCAGCTGCACAGCACTTTGCCAGCAGGTGCTGCTCCAGTTAACGTCGAGCCAAGTGTGTACTCGGCGACCGGAGCGAGCGCGCCGTAGGTGATAGACCACAACCTAGCACAGATCTGTTCCACTGAATGCAGTGCATCTACACTGAAAGTGCCGGCCGCATCAATTGGCAGACGTCAGTCAACGGATGGAGATGGCACCAAGCAAACACCAGTGCGATCGTGGTCTGCAGGAGATCGAGCGCAGAACCGACGCAGAGACGGCCAAGACAAGCCCCGGCACGAGGACGCCAGATATCTAAAAACGCGGCAGTGACGTAGATACTCTCAAACTTAGCTGCACGAACGCTCCTTCTTATGATCGGTCTGATCAAGCCCACAGACTGACCAATTTTGAGTTGGACAGCCATGCTAGGGACGAGTCGATAGCGAATGCCGTTTCTCCGGCGCACTGCAGCCAGCTCTGGTTAGTTGCGGGCTCATGCTTCATGAGGCAAATCCGAGGAAGCAGAAGACAGTGGACAGCCAGCCCTCTCTGGAGTGCTCAAAATAGACCATACGTTTGAAAAACTGAAAAATTCTTGACACTTCCCAATGTGAAACTTCAGTTGTAATGCAATATACTTCAAAGTCAATTTGTATACTTGAGCTGAAACGCGATACCAGAGTCTCCACCATGAAAAGAAGAAGTTGTTGACACTTCAACATAATGTCACTGACGTCACTAAAACGGAGTGTGCCCATCCGCTGGACCAGAGCGTCGTAGACAACATTGGCTCACGAATCACGCTAGCGACGCCAAGCCAAACGCAATAAAGTGGACAAAGGACCGAGTAGTCGCAAGCTGAGACTTCGTACATACAGTGAGGCCAGCTGTACTCAGCAGAGAAGAAGTCGGACTCATCCCAAATAAGATCAGCTCATGGCCTCCTGCGACTTCGGTCTCAAAATATATTTCTCCGTACAGCTCAAGCCGAAGACGTCTAACCGCCAGCACACGTCAGTCTTTCTAATACGCCGTTTGTGGGGAGGGCTGAAGTTCCTGCAACATCGCAAATATACTGGACCAGACAGGTACTGCACAACATTAATGAAACCTCTGGGCAAAGAACAGTCTGGTCGACGGCCCAGTTTAGGCGAAAGATACTGCACAGATGGAAACGGTACTATCACTCGTGTGGTCGCGTTTGCTATCCTCGGCTCACTTTACCTTTCGACACACGCGTACACAGCCAAGCAGCAATCGATAGTCGTGACCGTTTGTGGCGATGGGGAAGCGTTCGTCGTGCAAGCGCTGGTCGATCGTGCGGATAGTGCTGCTCTTCCTCAATGGGATGACGACATGGGTCACGCTCTTCACAGGGCTGCGCGAAGACCCCGTGGTCTCCTCCATCACGGGGCGCTACGGGATCATCAAGAACCGATTTGACACCGACTCGATCAACACGGAGATCGTCGAGTTTGACATGTACCGCGCAGCCTCGCTCGCGACGTCCCGGCAACTCGCCGGGTACCGCTTCATCACCACACCGAAGCGCAACGTGGAGTCGTTTGGCGAGGACATGAGCGTGTGCATGGCCATCAACACCAACTCGGCGCCCGTGATGCTCAGCAACTATGACGATTTCTGGGGGAAAACTTCGCGACGTCTGCAGATCTACGTCAACAGCATCTCGGCGCCGCGCTGTGACGTGCTCAACGTCA
>JAADWZ010000648.1:0-15451 GCA_023336445.1 Pythium dissimile
GACGTCACCGGGCACGAGCAGGTCGGCGCCCACGTTGACCATCTCGCCGTCGCGCAGCGCCTTGGCCTCGGGGGCGAGCTGGCCCATGAGCGCCGATACGGCGTCGCCGGCCTGGATCTCTTCAAAGTAGCCGATGAACGCGTTCAAAAGCAGCAGCACGATGATCAGCGCAAAGTCCATGTAGTCGAGCAGCACGATCGAGAGAATCGCGGCCACCTCCATGGCCCACGAGAGCGGGTTCCACATGAAGCCCAAGAAGACCTTGAGCTTGTTGATCTTCTCCTCGGGCAGCTTGTTGGGGCCATACTCGGCCAGACGCTTTTGCGCCTCGTCCGAGGTAAGACCTTCGCGGGTGGTCTTGAGCTTGTCAAGGGCCGCGTTGAGCGGTACCTGCGCCCACTGGATCTGGCCGACTTCATTGGTGTAGTTCTTGGGCTCGTTGGGGGTCGCCAACGACATGTAGTTGGAGCCCGCACCACCGCCTGCCATGGTTGTCCTTCCTGTTCTCTCCGGTTTCGCAGACTTGCTTGGACTGGGGCCCTGGAAATTGAGGAATGATCGATGTTGCGATGGGGGTCGTCGGTGCGGGCGGGCGGGCGGACGGCAGGGTGTCTCGAGACTCGCTTGCTGGGTAGAGAGGAGAGAGGAGAGAGGAGAGAGGAGGGAGGAGCGGACCGGACCGGACCGGACCGGACAGTGGAGGAAGGCGGAGCACCCTGTGGGCAGAAGAGGACAGCGGCACGAGAGAGAGAACGGTCAGCGGAGAGCAAGGCCATCCAACTCGCCCTGTAATAGGGGAAGGGAAGCTCCAGCAAGATCACCACCCGACGACAACAGCGTGCCTGGAACCAGGTTTTTTTTGCTGGTGTGCGGCAATCAAATGGCAGGTGATGTTCCCACCCAGCAAATACTGCGTGCTGATTGGAAGAAAACATTGTAGACAGCCAATCAGAGCAAGCAATTCGTAGACACCACCAATCAGATCAGGGGACGGTGTGGAGAATACGGATCTTTGGTTTAAACACTTTTGGCAGGGATGGTGCTTTGTCGAGCCAGCACATGTGAGGTTTAACTCTGAAATACCATGTCAGATCCACCATCAGGTGTTCAAGGTTGCGTGTACGCTCGCTATGCGACAGAAGCAGCGAACCGGATCTTCGTTCGTGCATTTTGGCTGGTGGAGAGAGCTACAAGGGGACGGGGTGCGAGTGTAGGTATAGGTTTAATGAGAATTCAGGTTTAGGGATACACTCATCGGGGCTGCTTGGAGCCATTCTAGGGTTTTGGCGGGAGTGAAAACCTGTGGCTTTTTACAAATCACAAAAACGTCCTTTGTCGCGTTACCTACAAACTGTGCCTTTGTCTCATCATGGTGAGGTATCTTGGAATGTGATCGGCAATGTGAAAAAGTCCCTGATTGCTCCTAGTTCTGTGTTAAGCCTCGTTCTAACTCGTTTATTTCTTCGTCGTGTTTGCCTCGTGGCGCTTGCACTTCAGGTCAGCACAGGTGTCCTGGACACCCTCCATATTCGTCGACGGCATAGTTGGAATGCACATTCTGCAACGTTATTACA
The DNA here is from genome assembly GCA_023336445.1 of Pythium dissimile. Classification (NCBI taxonomy): domain Eukaryota; phylum Oomycota; class Peronosporomycetes; order Pythiales; family Pythiaceae; genus Pythium; species Pythium dissimile. The sequence continues at coordinate 1,575 of JAADWZ010000648.1, forward strand.
GCACTAGATTGTTGCTCGTAGCAACCCAACCATTTCACACGACACTGGCTATTTATCGCGGCCGCGGTCTCTCTCTCAGGCTGTCTATCTGGCGTGGCCTCTCTCTCGGAAACACCAACATGATCTAGGATCTGCTGTGACTTTCTACAGCTGCCATTCATCAATGGGGTGCGCCCTGCTCAGGTCATGTGATCGAGCCGACAGGTTTTTCCCCAGGTTGTGGCGCTGTGACTGCGACTCCAGCCGACTCTGCTGTAGTAACACGCCGCACACTGCAGAGAAGGACAAGGGGATCAATCGCATGCTTTGCTCTTGTGCGTCTGTCTTCCAGACCATCCTCGTCACATGCTGAAACCTGTAGAGAATCCACACTCGTAGACAGTTTGCAGAATACGTTATTTGTTAGAACAGACTACAGTACTGTTCTGGCATGGAGCGATCTGACCAGCGAGAGGTTGTCATTCAAAAGTGCTCAGTTCAGAATGGACTGATAAGAACCAGCTCGCTATTCTGTGGAGTACAATAGCAAAATAGGCGAGGCATAATACTGTGTATCGTCAGTTGTTTGAGCGCTCGTCCAGTTGTATTCTACAGTAACAGTGATAATGCTGTAGATCTGCTAAGTACATACTCATCGGACCACCAAGACTCGGAAGTGAAAAGAAGAACTGTACAGCAACATTTTGATGTTGTATCTCATGGCTCCGTCTCTGAGACGATCCACCTTTTCTTCCACAAAGAGCCTTTGTCGAAGACCAAAGTACTGTACAGAAATAACCAAGAACAGCCTCCCGTGAAGCAGTGATATGACTCCCCTGTGGTACATCATGTTGGGGACATGCAAGGTCCCTGCAACATGGAACGCTCACAGTTCAGTGTCCAGTATTAAATGCAGTCATTCAAGATGTGCTGTAGCTGTAGGTCGTTTTTCCCAGAATATGGATACTATCCAAGGCGAGACTGGACTCTGTAGCATCATCTGCAGCATCATCTACCCAGTAGGGTATGATGTATGTGTACAGTGTACAATACATATCATTCGCATTGTCTTCGAGCATGGATAACTCGCGGCATTTTGCCATCAGATCAGCCTGTGATTAGAAGCAGCGCCATGAGGTTTTGGTGTCAAGGTGGACGCAAGGGGGCAGACGGGGCGGAATACGTCGGGTCAACAACATGACAACCAGTGCCGATATGCACTTGATTCTCAGAACGGACTCAGACATGTGACGTCAGTCTATATTCCTCCCCTCAAGTAACTATTTACCTGTTCAAATAGTTTAAGAGCAAATATGGAGAAGTCTCTATTGATCAAATATCTAATCTGTCAAAATTGATGTGAAATCAGCCAGATCTACAAGAGACAGGCAGGCGTAGGTAGATGGGCATTCGCTACTGTAAATGTCGCAATCGACATGGGAGTCAGCAAGCGATCCTGGACAGGGGAGCTGATGCAAATGCACGTAGGCGACATTTTGCTCACCACTTGATGTTTGTAAGAATCTCACTCCACCACCATCCCAAACTGCCTCGTTTGCTGACTACGTGGATGGGCGTGGAATCGCAAAAAAGGACCACAGTCGAGAGGTGTATCCATTCTCTCGGATGAATCCAGGGGACGCAAGCTTCAGGGATCTGGATGGTTCGAAATTTGGCTTGTACACAGTGTAGATCTGGTTCTACAAGCCGAGCTTTCTTCTTCGTCCGTGTCCCATGGAAGCATACGTACCTCCCCCCCCCCGCTCATCTTCACCATGCTTGCATCGTACCGTCATGGGCAGGAGGTGGTACACTGTATGTGGGTGGTATGTATGCTCACCTTCGCGTCATAATATCCGTCTCTTCATGGGCTATTCTCGAGCTGCATCACAACTTGGCACGACTCTTATCCGCTATATATATCATGAGGGGAGAAGGCAAGGAAGCTGCTGATTGTGCTGTGACGTCGTCCTGGCGATGGCTTGAAGTGGCAAGGTGAAGGACGGGCTCAACGGCACCGAAGAGCCATGGTCGGAGGCGGCGCCGTTCTGTCGCCTGCGCAGCGACTGCTCGTGGACAAGGGCCGTGCGGTGCAGCGCGCCAAGTCAGAGGAAGACGCCATCAAGCTCGCGATCGAAGAGGCGTCTCGCCGCCGCGTTGAAGAGACGCGGGAGCGGTGCCGTGTGCAGTATGAAGCGCGCGACGCCCAAACGAAGGACCGGAAGCTGATCATCCGCCACGTCGGCGAAGAGCTCGCTCGTATCGCGCAGAAGAGCGACTACGATGCCGACACCAAGAAGGCCAATAGCAGACGTGCACCAGGTGTGCGAGCTGCCCAGGCGTCGAACAACAGCAAAGAAGCATCTCACAGTCGTGAGTCGATCAGGGCCGCAGTGGATGACGATGACAGCTACGATGAGGAGCGATTCGGCCCAAACCGCCGCCCTCCACGACCGCGCAAGCCCAATCTGTGGGTGCAAATCTTCGAGAAAGAGAAAGCTGAGGTCGAGCTCGAAGAGGAGGGAAAAAAGCGTCGCCGTCTCGCAGCCGCGGCCGAATTCCGCCAGCAGCTTTCACACCAAGAATGCAACAAGATGGTGCAGCGGAATCTAGACAAGCAACGAGAAGAAGAGTACGCGCAACTGCAGTCCAAGCAGATCCGCGACTGGAAGGAGCAAGAGAAGGACAAGCAACTCCGCCAGCAGCGCCTCATCGAGGAAGAGACGCAAAAGTGCAAGGAGGAAGTGCAGCGTGCAATGGAGCAAAAGGCGTTTGCGCAGAAGAAGCAAGCGCAGCAAGAGCTCAAGACGCTCGCGCGGTACCAGACGATGATCGAAGACGAGCAGCGCCAGAAGGAGCTCCGCAAGCAGCGCGAGAAGGACCAAGTCGCGAAAGTAGCCGAAGCGAATGCGATGCAACTCGCGCTCAAGCACAAGGAGAGGCTGCGAGAGCAGGAGATCGAGATCCGACTTCAGCGCGAATACGAACTGAAGCTGGACATGCAAGAGGCGGCACGCCAGCGCGAAATCCATGAGGTGCTCGCCAAGCAGAGCCGGAGGGTCAAGATGGCTCTTCTGAACGTCAAGAGCGCCGACGAGAAAGCCCGCGAGGACGACGAGCGCGCAGTGATTGTGCAGGCGCAGGTGCGCCAGCGCGAAGAGCTGGAGCGGCGCAAGCGCGAGCAAAGAAAGCGCGAGGTGGTCCGCGTTCAGACGCTGGCGCTTGAAGAGCAGGCGCAAGAAAAGAAGGTGCGGAACCATCAGGAGGCGAAAGAAGAAGACGCGTACGCCTTGCAGTGCAAGCACGACTACCGCGAGTGGGTCGCCGCGCAGAAGCGCAGGCAGGCGCAGGCCAAGCAGCGCAACCTTGCGCACGAGTCGCTGGTCGTGCGACAGATGCGCGAGGACGGCGTGCGCCACGCGAACGAGGACAAGTACGGCATGACCAAGCGCGAGATGGCGCTCAACACGGAGCTGCTGCGCAAGATCGGCCTCGACCGCCCACCATCCGATGCCGCCGCCAGGTAGCGAGGGCGTACGGTAGACTATCATGGGTACATCCCGAGCGGACGGCGGGTGGACAAGTTGAAACTAGGTAGGTTAAGGTGCAGGCAGCACTACAGTAGTAATAGCACCTAATGTTTCGAATGGAACCGCGATCTGTGTCGGGACTGTTCCAGAGCGTGAGGATGATGATGATGCTGTGCAGGTTGGTGGAGCCATCTCCGTGTAAAGAGCATCCACCCCGCAAATTGCAGTGCAACATGGGTGGTCCCTGGGCGGCATCATTCCACACGGTGATCTGGTTCCTGCCAACGCCTTCTTCAAGTGAATGTTGCGCATGTATGGAGCAACATCCCACCTCAGGTGGACCACCAAAATATCCACATTATGTGGACCACACCGAAATTTAATTGTCGCCCCGGGGGATCTGGATCAGTGGTGACAGTGCCTACCACATCCCTCGACACAATGACATAGTCCTGTTCCAGCGCTGTGATTGGCTACAAAACCACAAGTGGGGTACAATTTAGTCCCCCCTCCCATCGCTCTGCTCCCAAAAAAATTTCTGCTGGTGGATTGCTCAATCTGCCACGACCGCTGCACAACCTTCGCACAACCTTCACGCCACCTCACGTCACAACTTGTCAAGCGATCCGCAGCGGCATTCGCGCATTCCATCCCGACCCCACGACCACCATGACGACCGTGCTCGCGCCGCAGCAGGTGATCCCGTGCGGCTCGTACGACATCGTGCTGGGCACCTCGCTGCTCTCGTCGTCGTTCGTGGCGCAGGACATTCTGCGGCTGCTGCCGTCCACCTCCACGTTCGTGATCCTCACGGACGCCAACGTCTACCCGCTCTACGCCATGCCACTCTACGCGCAGCTGCGTTCGCTGCTCGCGCACCACAACGCGCAGCCCGGCAGCGCGCCCAAGCGCGTGCTTGTCCACGCGATCCCCGCCGGCGAGGCCTCCAAGTCGCGCGAGATTAAGGCAAAAATCGAGGACGAGGTCTTTTTCCACAACCGCTGCCACCGGGACACGTGCGTGGTCGCGGTCGGCGGCGGCGTGGTTGGCGACCTCAGCGGCTACATCGCGTCGACGTACATGCGCGGCGTGCCGTTCGTGCAGGTGCCCACCTCGATGCTGGCCTGCGTGGACTCGAGTATCGGCGGCAAGACGGGCATTGACGTGGAGGAGTACGGTAAGAATTTGCTTGGCGCGTTCCACATGCCCGAGCGCGTGTACATTGATCTGAGCGTGCTCAAGACGCTGCCGAGGCGCGAGCTGATTAACGGCATGGGCGAGATCATCAAGGCCGGCGCGATCTTTGACGCCGAGCTGTTTGACCTGCTCGAGGTCTCTACCGACGCGATCCTGAACCTCACCGACATGGCGCTCGTGCAGCGCGTGGTTGCCGCCGCCGCGCAGGTTAAAGCCACGGTGGTCACGCAGGACACGAAGGAGATGGGGCTGCGCGCGATCCTCAACTTTGGCCACAGCATCGGCCACGGCATCGAGGCGCTGGTCCAGCCCGAGTACTTGCACGGCGAGTGCGTGTCGATCGGCATGATCAAAGAGGCCGAGATCGCGCGCGGCATGGGGCTCTGCAGTTCGGCGACTGTGGGGCGGCTGCGTCGCTGTCTGACCGCGTACGGTCTGCCCGTGCGTGTCCCTGAAGGCGTCAAGACCAACGACGTGCTGGTCAAGATGGAGGTCGACAAGAAGAACAGCCAGGGCGTGAAGAAGATTGTGCTGCTGCAGTCGATCGGCACGGTGCTGTCCAACCCGTACGCGCGTGCGGTGAAGGACGCCGAGATCGCGCTCGTGCTGGAGCAACAGGTCGCGATGGTGCCCGGCACCAAGGCCCAGGGCCGCGTGCGTGTGCCCGGTTCCAAGTCGATCTCGAACCGCGTGCTGCTCATGGCGGCGCTGGGCCAAGGCGCGTGTCGCATCACGGGGCTGCTCCACTCGGACGACACGCAAGTCATGATGAACGCGCTCCAGAAGGTCGGTGCCAAGTTTACCTGGGAGGACGACGGCGCCTTGCTGGTCGTGGAAGGCACCGGCGGCAAGTTTGAAAACGTTGCGGAGATGGAAGAGATCTACCTGAGCAACGCCGGCACGGCCGCACGCTTCCTCACGACCACCATGACGCTGGTCAAGGCGAACGGCGGCGACGGCCGCGTCGTGGTCACGGGCAATGCGCGCATGAAGGAGCGTCCGATCGCGCCGCTCGTGAAGGCGCTCCAGGCGAACGGCTGTGACATTGAGTACCTGGAAGGTGACGGCTGCCCGCCGCTCGCGATCAAGTACACGGGCCTCCAAGGCGGCGCGATCCAGCTCGCGGCCAAGGTCTCGAGCCAGTACGTGTCGTCCGTGCTCATCACGGCGCCGTACGCGATGCAGCCCGTGGAGCTGATCTTGGACGAGGAGAACCCGATCTCGCTGCCGTACATCGAGATGACGACCAACCTCATGAAGGAGTTTGGCGTCGCGGTCGAGACCATCGCGGCCAACCACTACCGCGTGCCCTGCGGCGCGTACACGAACCCGCACGAGTTCTCGGTCGAGGTGGACGCGTCGTCGGCGACGTATCCGCTCGCGCTCGCGGCCATCACGGGCGGCAGCGTCACGCTCGAGGCGCTGGGCAGCAAGAGTCTGCAGGGCGACGCGGCGTTCCACACGTTGTGCAAGGCCATGGGCTGTGAGACCTCGCAGGACGAGACGACCACGACGGTGACTGGCCCGCCGCAGGGCACGCCGCTGCAGGCCGTGGAGATCGACATGGAGACCATGACCGACGCGTTCATGACCGCGGTCGCGCTCGCAGCCGTGGCCAAGGGCACGACCAAGATCACGGGCATTGCGAACCAGCGCGTGAAGGAGTGTAACCGCATCGAGGTGATGGTGACCGGGCTGCGGCAGCTCGGTGTGGAATGCGGCGAGCTGGACGACGGCATGTGGATCACGGGCACGGCGGGCGAGGTGTCCCATCTAAAGAAGGCGTACATTGAGTGCCACAACGACCACCGCATCGCCATGAGCTTTGCCGTGCTGGGCGCCGCGGTGCCCAACGTGGTCATCTTGGACAAGGAGTGTACGGACAAGACCTACCCAGAGTACTGGGACCACGTGTCGCGGTTCTTGGGGCTTGAAGTGGTGCCGGTGATCGAGACTGCCGCCGAAAAAGACGTCGACGCGCAGCCCCCGGCCGTGTTTTTGATCGGCATGCGCGGCGCTGGCAAGACCTCGATGGCCCAGGCCGCGGCCGCGGCGCTCGGCATGGAGCTGCTCGACACGGACGCCGAAATCGCCAAACGGCTCGGCGAGAGCATCGCGTCGTTCGTGGCGCGCGATGGCGTCACGTGGGACGACTTCCGCGCCAAAGAGCGCGAGTTCTTGCTGCCGCTGATCGCGAACCCGCCTACGAACACGATCGTTGCGTGCGGCGGCGGCGTCGTCGAAAGTGCAGCGATCGTCCACGCGCTCGCTGGGTATCCGTACGTTGTCCATATCCACCGCGCAATCGGCGACGTGCTGATGCAGCTCGACGAGGCCGAGAAGGCGGCGCACCGTCCGTCGCTAGGCGAGCCCAACGCGGACGTGTGGACGCGCCGCGCGCCACTGTACACCAAGAGCGCGGCCTTTGAGTTCAACGTGAACGCCTGCGACTCGGACATTGCTCGCATCTGCCGCGACTTTGTGCGCTTCCTTTCGGTCGCGGTGCCGCACACGCCGTCGACGTTTGACTACACGACGCTCGCGCGTGCCAACTCGTTTTTTCTGTCGCTCACGTTCCCGGATCTCCAGGACGCCGTCGCGCTCCTCCCGCAGGTCACAGCGGACGTGGACGCCGTGGAACTGCGCGTCGACCTGCTCAAAGATTTCCGCGACGAGGCGTTTGTCAAGCAGCAGGTCGCGCTGCTGCGCGCCGTGTGCCCGCTGCCCATCATCTACACGGTGCGCTCGCAGCATCAAGGTGGCGCGTTCCCGGACGACAACGACACGCTCATGTTTGAGCTGCTCCACTTGGGCGTGCGCCTCGGCTGCGAGTTTGTCGACCTGGAGACCTGCTGGCCGCTCGCGCTGCGCCGCAAGCTCATCGCGCAGCGCCGCAACTCGGCGGTCATCTCGTCATTCCACGCCGTCCAGTCGCGCGCCAGTGAGGACGAGCTGCGCGTGATCTTCCGCGAGTGCTACGCCGGCGGCACCGTGCAGATCGTCAAGGTCGTGACCAAGGCGTTTGAGCCTGAAGACGCGCTGCTCGTGGACCGCGTGGCCAAGTACTTTTTCCGCGCGTGGAACCAGACCATGCCCGTGATCTCGCTCGCGACGACGGGCAAGGGCAAGATGGCGCGCGTGCTCAACAGCGTGCTCACGCCCGTGACCCACGCGCTGCTGCCAGCGGCGGCCGCGCCCGGCCAGCTCTCGGTGGTCGAGATCATGGCGCTGCGCAAGCAGCTCGGCCTGCTGGAAGGTAATTAGCCATTTCTCTCAGAAACGCCTCCTTTCCCCGTGTGAATATTGACGTTTAGCTTGTGTTTGCGGCCTGTCTCTCGATATCTGAATCTTTTCGTTGGTCCACGCAGCGCGTTCGTTCTACCTGTTTGGCTCGCCGATCGGCAAGTCGCCGTCGCCGTCCATGCACAACGCCGCGTTCCAGATGAACGCGCTGCCGTTCACGTACGGTCTCTGCGACACCACGACGGTCTCCGATATCGTGGCGCTCATGCGCGACGCCCGCGTGAACCAGTTTGGCGGCGGCTCGATCACAATCCCGCTCAAGGTCGACATCATGAGCCACGTGGACGAGCTCAGTGCCGCGGCGCGCGCCATTGGCGCCGTGAACACGCTCACGCGGAGCGACCTGAGCGACGACTCGGTCCACTGGAAAGGAGACAACACGGACTGGCTCGGTATCTACCATCCCATCCAGAAACGCCTCGCTGGCCAGAACAAGACGAACAAGCTCACGGCGCTGGTAGTTGGAGCCGGGGGCACGTCGATGGCGGCGGCCTACGCCATGCGCCAGCTCGGTGTGGACCAGCTCTTTATCTACAACCGCACGGTGAGCAAGGCCGAGGCCGTGGCCGCTCGCTTCCACGCGACCGCTCTGGCCGAGCTCACACCCGAGAGCCTGGGGAGTGTGGACATTGTGGTGAGCACCGTGCCCGCGACAGCCAAATTTACGCTGCCCGACCACTTGGTGGCGGCCGCGCGCCACGTGGTCGTGCTGGACGCTGCGTACATGCCGCCGATCACGCCGTGTCTGGCCCACGCGAAAGCTCGCGGCGCCGTGTGCATCCAGGGCTTTGAGATGCTGTACGAGCAGGCGTTGGAGCAGTACAAGCGCTGGCACAAGGCCTCCCAGGTGTGGCGCGTGGACGTGGACGTGCTCAAGCAGGCGTGTCTGGCCCACATCCCGGCAGACCAGCGGCTTTGACACCGCCGTGGAGCCATCAACACTAGTTACAGAATGTTTTGTGATTTAGTAGTATTGCATTCTTACCGCGCAGGTTGTCTGTGCTACGTCTGTGTTGTGTGTACGAACATTGGGAGGAGGAGAGAAAAGGAACAGAGGCTGGAGAGAAAATGCACCACCATCCCTTGGGTCTAACTGGACTGGGCCGTGGCCTTGCTGCGGTTGATGACCGTGACGGCGACGGCCAGCGAGACCAGCGCGCCGCCGTAGTGGACTGGGATCGACACGTAGCAGCCGTTGGTCGACTTGTTGGCGAGCGCCGAGAGCGCGACGATCAGGTGGAGCGCGACCACGAAGCCCACGAGCAGCGGGCTGCGCGTACGGTAGCCGCGGAAGGCGATGATCATGAGCGCAATGTCGAGGATCGTGAGCGCGAGCGCCGACAGCGCCGCCGAGAACACGAGCGGCACCGACTCGCACGACGACGAGAACGCGGCGCCGCGCGTACCGGTCGACGCGCCCACCACGCTGCCAAACATCATGAGCGTGTGCATCAGCGCAAAGCCTACGCCGCCCGCTACAGTTTACAAAGCAAAACAGAACAAAAATCTGTCACCACGACGACGAATTAGGGATTCAGAGCGAAACATGAGAGGAGCGTACCGATCGACGAGGTGATGTCATTGAGCGGCAGCTGGTGCGTGGTCGTGGTGACCTTCTGGACGGCCACCTCGGTGCGCACGTAGAAATGGAAGAACAGCACGCGGAACAGTTCCGTGACGACCACAGCGAGCGGGATCGTGGCCTCGACCGAGTCCTTGAGCGGCGGGATGACCAGCCAGAACGTGGCCGTCACGAGGATGGAGACGAGCCACACGAACGCGCCGAAGAGCGAGATGATGAGCAGCTGCGCGCGCTTGGAGACCACGAGCAGGAAGAGCGCGGCCAGTGGCCCGAACGCGATGAGGATGCAGCCGAAGAAAAGCGGCCAGTTGACGCGGCCGTCGCTGAAGCCCATGGTGCAGGTAGAGAGCTGGGAAGACTAGCAGCGGATAGAGGAAAGAGAGGGCTGTCAGATGAGCACCATTGCCGTGCCGCTAGCGCGCATCCAGGACCCGCATCGCCGTTAATAGGAGAGGCGCAGTTGCGTACATTTTTCAACGACGCGTCGCTCTTCGCCCTGCGAAAATGGTGATCTGGCTTTTACAATCAGGGTGTTTCAGCATGGGTCACATATCCACAAACCACGTAACATCGGTTTTTAACCACCGTACCCCGAAAGAGTAACCAATATGTCTTATATCAGTACAACGTGCTCTCCGCGGTCTTCCCGCCCAGACGCCCGAGTATTGGTGATCCCTGCTTCCGAGCACTGAGCGGCGCGTACGCCACGTTCAAGCGACCAAGCTCTTCCCTTTCCCTTCGCTGCTGCCGCGAGCGCTACAAAGGCGCTTATCGCGCCCCGCGTTGGACGATGCCTCGCTTGGCCTTCCCCATCCTCTCATCATGACGACGTGGGTCTGGAATTACTGTAGGTATTACAGTTTTGCGGAGCGACGGCCGCGAGGAAGCAAGCAGCTGCGGCGCCAACAAGGCAACGAGTGTAGCTGCAACGGTCGAACGCGAATGCTTCTCCGCGGTCGAGGATCGAGCGAGACTCAGCTATTGTGGAGACCGTGCCGATAGATCGTCCCCCACACGAGGGGTGATGGAAGCCTGCCATCACACCCGACAACGCCACGTTTGGAGAACGTACTGTACATGAAAAGCACTCTTCTCAGTACGGTACGTCCTACCCGACATTTTCACCAAGGTAGCATTTCCTCAGCTCCCGCGGAGCTGCTCCCCCCCGCTTCATAGTTCTGTCGCTGCAAGCATCGATCGTTCTGTTTGATCCCCATCTCATGCTGGGGCTTCGATGCCGTCGGCTCTACGAGATGGGTCCGTTCTTGGAGGACGTGCATTCCAGTATACGCACGAGCAAATACATGTTCAAACCGTGGTGTGCGGCATCCGTGCAGGGATCGATCTTGGTCGGTGGTCGTGGCTCCATCTCTAGCCGTGGCGATGACGCGGCGCCCACCATACAGTTCCAACACCGCGTCGGCGCTTGGCAAGTCTCTTCGAGGACATGCGTGGACTTCGGGCGAGGAAAGGATCTCGCCCGCTAGTTTTCCACGCACTGTCTGCTCACTTGACCAACAGTTCGTACCAAATCGTTCCCAGGCGAGCGTGCGGCATCATGGGGAAGCCGAGCGGCAGCGACGAACGGTGCGAACACCAAATCGTTGCACTTCTGATGAGAAATTACCTACCGACCGACCGACCTTCCAGCTTCCATGGCGCCGCAGCAGACAAGCGAGAAGCGAAAACGCACCGGTATAATCAGGCGCTGCGACTACGGGGTAGCAGCGTTGGCGTTGTGCACGGATGGTGAAGATGTGGTCGTGGAACGGCCGGTGATCAAGTGGCACTATCAACTGGTCGGATTCACGCGAGAGCAGCATCACGGGTCCCATGCCGTCGTCGGCCTGGTTGATGCCAAGGCTGCGATACATCCCGCCCACAGACGCTGGAAACTCCGATGTGAACCTATGCACGCCAAGTGGAGAATACGCTGCTACCAGGAATATGGAATTACGACCGCATAAACGCGACTGTGGACGTGGAGCGTGTCACGTGACGGCCGACCACGACGCTTGCATACTTCCGTCGAGATCGTGAGCAAAAGGACCAAGAACGAAACAAGCGAGAAACATTCCGCAGCATCCCACTCGAAGGCGATCCTGTGACCGAGGCCGCCGACTGTGGCAGCTTTTACCGCGTGGCCAGAACTGGGAACGAGCTGGACCCGTTGTTGGTCTGAGGTTCTATGGCGCTGCAAGAGGATTATGCGCTATCCGCTGTGACGTTGGACGCTACGGTCGAGGCTTATATCGATAGCAATCCACTGGCTCCACATCAGTGTCCAGTATCAGGCGCTGTCCTGCATCATAGGCGCTGTTCTTGCCCCGCACCAGTTGTCCGGGGGGACCGTTCGAGCGGCGCCGACTGCTCAAGCTTCCGCGGCGGTGTGCAGCATATCGAGACGACTGGGCAGCTAGCCACTCGTTGATGACCGAGGCAGCGCGAACCTCATGCTGACAACTAACACTCCATCCCTCGAGTCCTGCCGACAGCTGGAATGGTACTGTTCGAATCGTGATATCTCAGCAGTCAAGCCCCAACGCGAGCTGGACAAAGCCAATGAGTTTGCGATTAGTGCGTGTGCTGAGGATTTGCACAGTTTTCTCACTGAGCCACTGACGAAGATTTGGAAAAAGTGCTCTTCGACCGTAGGTGCTGGCTGCCATGACGACTCGTGAGTCTGACGAATGCTATTCTACCACGAGAATGGCGCGTTTATTCCAAGATGAAATTTTTGTCGAAGACTCGCTCAAGATCGACGTGAAGCGCTGCTGACGAGAGTGGCTCGCCATGAGCCTGTGTAGAGGGTCTTTGTTCCCAAGACAATCTGCCACTCTGGACCAATCCGCTCTGCAATGCAAATCTCGCGCCAGAGCCAGAACCGATAGATTGCAACACACGAATGAGAAAAGTTACGCTCACGGAAGAGCAAGACAAACGCGGCCGTCCTCGACACTCTACGAGAACAGATCGAGGCAGCTCAAGCGCTCCAGTCGTTCTCATTGGTCGACATGAAGGGATGTGGCGTCGAATCCCCAACTGGATGTGCTTACGCACGCTGCGGGACTACTACGACCGCGCTTGAAGAGCTTCCGGTCAAGATCACGCAGCCAAGGAGATGTCCGTACATGGCTTTCCGACGCTTTTTGGTCCATGTAAAAGCAGCGGCAACCAAGCGAACCAAAAAGGTCCACATGCTGGACAAAGCGAAGCAGTTGGCGATTCAAATCTCAAGCGGAACCCGAGAAGGTATGTGACACCAGATCGGACTTGACAAGGTCTCTTCGGCGCTTGAAGAAACTGCAAGGCTCGTTCCTGGGATCGGTTTAAGAGAGATGGCGTGTAGCCCGCCAGCGACCTGTCCAAAATCTCGAAATCTCGAAGGACGCGTGGCCACGACGTGGACAGGGTGGCCAGGACACGAATCGAGTAGCTGCAACGTCATCACTACGACACGCTGCGCGACACAGTCGTCGAAATCTGCCAGTCACGAGCGAGTGGCGATAGCGATAGGTCAAACCATCTCGTCGCAATGGTCGCCGCTGGTGTGGGCATCAGCTACATGTACCAGGCCCGTTTACGGACATGCACTACCCAGGCCCACCTCACCTCCAAGTTGCCTCGACGCGTCGTCGATGGATCAAACGCTCAGTCACCACCACAGATTAAGAGATGCTTCTCCGACTCCTGGGCAGCTCACTCCTCCATTTCCGTACCACTCATCCTGCGTGGCTACAACCAGACGGTCTCCTCCAGTTGATCCCGATCATCGAGATTATCGACTGCGTCGAATTTTTTTGGTCCAGCCGTGGTCGACTTTGATTAGTACGGAACCTCGCGCTACTCAGAGCTGTTCGCCACCATCAAGTATCCAATCGCGCCTGGACACAGGTGTGCTACAAAAATTCTTTCGACATGGTCATCCGAGCGTGGAGTACATGGGCTTGTGCGCCATGGCCGTCGACAAGGACAAAGTGGACGAGCAGGGCGATGCGTGGGCTGACTACTTTGCTAATAGGACGCAAGATGCTATAGGGACGTGATGCCGGCCGCACACAAGGAAGAACAAGAAAGCAGCAAGATATATAGTTATGACGAGTTTGGCTCCTGTGAGTTCAGCCTACACTAGCTGCGAAGGCTCGCTCAAGCGCCGATGCGCCGCCGGCTCCGGAAGCTTGGTCAGCACGCGCGTGAGTGCCGTGTCGAACGCCTCGCCAGGGAACAGCTTCTCGAACGCCTTGCGGATCGCAGCCACAATATCCTGCGTGGCGGCGTCGGCCGAC
>JAADWZ010000649.1:0-15343 GCA_023336445.1 Pythium dissimile
CCCCCCCCCCCCCCCCCCCCCCCCCCCCCCCCCCCCCCCCCCCCCCCCCCCCCCCCCCCCCCCCCCCCCCCCCCCCCCCCCCCCCCCCCCCCCCGCCCCCCCCCCCGGGTTAACCCTTTCGTTGCCGAGGGACGAGCTCCAACTTCAACCAACTGGTTGAACTTGAGGTCGAAAAACCTCTATCTTTCCATCCAGACCTTGGAAAGATAAAGATATATTCGTAGATAGGGTTCCTACGGGATTATAGACGCCCCATTCCCTTTATAAGGATGTTGTCGTCGAAACCTTACATGGACTGTCCACTCTGAGTACTACCGGGAAACGACGCTAAATGACTACTTCCTCTGTCCGAAAAATGAATGTGCACAAGGGTTTCTTTTAGGCTGGTGTTACAGACCAGGACTCTTGAAAACAGGACACTTCAGGACTAACTAGGAAGGTACTAAGTTACACCGTATGCTCACCTTTCTCGATGAACCCGTCAGATTCGTTGAAATATAGTGAAATGAATTGTGTTTTGATCCAAATCTGTGAAAATGAAAAACTTGGAAAGTGATGACGTGCACGAAAACTTCAAAAGAGTCCAATTCAAAGTCCAATTCAGAAAAGAATTGCGTCAAAAACGGAGTGGACCACACGCTTTTGGTCAAGTCGATGGCAATTCAACTTCCATGGATCAATTCCTAAATAATTTGTGACTATTCATACCAGAAATCCTTCCGTTGGGCTCCACAAATTGACCTAGTCATTCTGCAAGACGCGGCATGCCCGGGCTGTCGGGACTGGGTGCCGCCGACCATGGCGACGATAGGGATCCGCAAGTGGCGTCTACCGCGGTCACGTGTTGCAAGTCCCGCGAGGTGTGATTGCGGACGCGCTGCAGGCGAGCACTGAGTTGATGCAGGTAGTTCTGCCGCGAGTTTGGTGAGTGAGCACCATCCCGACAGCGATTTTGCCCAACTCTCTGACGATTTACATGTGTCTGAATTATGTGCTGTGAATCAAGAAACGCGTGTTGGCTGCGGGACCCAGAGCCTTGGCTCCACGCCGCCGCAGTGCGTCAGCCGGGAGGTCCGAGTCGTGGAGCGAGTTGCCATTCTGCCGAGCGGCGCCATCATGTTTGCGTCCTTGGCGGTCCATGGCTCCCTCGACCACCGAACAGTGGTCGTGCGTGTGGCGACTATCATGCCAGGTCCGTGGGCATGCATCTGGTGCCAGTTGCGCCAGATCTGCAACGCTGGTTCTCGTCACGACGTGTGCCGGACTCACAAGCGGTTTTGTGGTCAAGAGGAGGTGAGTCGGTTTATGAGCTCAGAATTTAGTCATGTGGGCGTATGTAACACTCTGGGTCTAGGTCTACCATTACTCTACGGATGGAAAACACTAAGTGACTTCGTGAGGTGCAGCTGCATGCGGCTCACCAGGTATGCAGCGTGTTTTGATGAGATTTTGCAGGCCCATTAGCTAACTCGGCTTGTCATGCGCTTGAGTGTAGGGCTGCTAGAGTGGATGGTGTTGCTGGATGCGAAACATAGAGAGAGAATATGCGCGTACAGCGCGTGATGGCAGTTCAGCGAATCATGGGTAGATCTTAGTCGATACGCAGTTCGATCCAGGCTCAAGACATAGAAATTTAGATCAAAAGACGACTCTAACACGGGAACAACTCGAGTATGATGTGCTTTCATGTTGATATGGTGTCTGAGTAGCACAGAGTGTTTAGAAAGCTAGTGCGTTGAGTGTCGATATTAGTGTTATGAATCTTGTACAGAATATATAGCTACTTCCGGTTGCTTGATCTTGGATCCGTAAACGACGAAGTGAGGAAGCTCGAGGAGCCGAGTCGTTAGTCCATGTGGAGACATATCTTTTGGGATGGTCTCGTCAACGACATGCCAGAACTTGTAACAGACGAACACGCCGCAGCTGGACCCATCTCGTTGCAGTGGATTTTGCATGCTGACCTCAGTGAAGTCTGGAAATGCGGCGCCGGCGCCACCCACCATGCTTTAGGCGAAGAGCTTCAACGATGCGCGACACGAGTGAAGATCCAGCGAGTCGTAGTAGAACACCGTTGCCCTGAAAAGATCGATGTAGATCGCGGCCCAATGAAACTGGTCGAAGTTGACTGGCATGAAAATGAACTGGACATCGCCCTCTTTGGCCGCGTTCTTGATATCCTCAGTATCGTCGGGTCGATCTTCTTCGCGCGCCATCCTTTGGTAGTCGTCTTGGCGGCTGCTGCAGCATTGGTGTAGCGCACGTTGCCCTGCTGGAGTCGATCAAGAAACGCCAACACGAATCCGCTGCCGAGCCAATTCGGCGGCTGAATGTCAAACAGCTTGTGGATCTTGTAGTCAGCCATAGGGCGAAAGCCAGGAAGATATCCGTCCGGAATATTGGTCGTCACCAGCTCGGCGATCTTCTTCCCGACCCCTTGGTATCCAGCTGGAACATTATTGGACACGTCAGCCACCTCACGAACTTCTCGCCTTAAAGGCACATAAGCTGGATATGTTGGACTCGAGCATCAACTCGATTTGCGCCCGTGAGAACATTCCGACATCCGCAATCTCGCTCACCTCGACACCGTCAGGGCCAGCTTCGGACGCAGACGACTGCCGAGACGTTCGCACAGGGTTGTGACGAGGTGGAGTGCAAACTGTGATGGCCTCTTTCACTGTATTGGCGATGGGCAGCGTGAAGATACTTGCCTTGAGCAGTTACGCTGGCAAAATGTAGAAGACGTCTTGGTTGAGGGTGGGATTGCGGATCTTGATGAGCTTTAACTTCCGGTTCTCTTCATCATGGTAGTTGACGGTGATCCTAGCAAGGCGTTTCTTCACTTCGGCCAAAGCTGGCTGTTCGACTGCCATATCCTTGACCACGTCCTCCATCGTCAACTCAGCACGGTCTTCTCGCGCTCTCCGACGCGTTGAACTGGATGCGCGCCTCCCGCTTCTTGGCATCATCTGCTTTCTTGTCCTTCTCTGGCTGCCCCGTCTTTGACGCTTTCTGGTTCAACTTGATCCGTAGCTTGTCGGTCTTCTCATCCTGGTCACCACCAGCACTGCCCGGAGCATCGTTGTCATCACCTGCGTCCTCACCATCGCTGATTCCGCCTTTTTCTTCGCCTCCGGCCGGCTCTGCGTGACCAGGATCATCCATGTCGTGATCAGGATCGACCGTGTCGCGATCAGGATGCTCAACGCCTCGAATGATAACAGACCCGCCTGGCTCGTCTTCGTCGTTACTCACGAGTGGTCGCGCTGATAACAGCTGGAGGCTGTCCAAGCGCGGTGGTGGCACATCACCAACTTCTTCGGACCAGAGGCTGTTGGCCTGGGAGACCCGAATCCTCAGCGACAACGTCGATAGGAGCGACTGGTGCTGGAGTCTCGGCGACAACATCAACATGAGTGACTGGTGCTGGAGCCTCAGCGACAACATCAGGAGCGACTGGTGCTGAAGCCTCGGCGGCGACGCCAACACGCTTGCTCTGGCGAACGTTCCGGAACTGTGCGAGGAGAAACTGAAGAAACTGCTTAAACTTCACGTCCTAAATGTCCGCGAGCTCGCTACAGATTGGCTTGAGCTGACGCAAGGCTTCATTGTAGCGCACCTTTGAATCTGTGAAGTCAAGCGATCTGGTCGCCACCACAGCAGGTTCGTCAGCTGCTTCTGATCGTTTTTTGTACTCGAATCGCTTGACTTTGTTTGGACATGAGGCACCTGCTTCCACCTACAATACGAGCACGAGAGGTTAGACGCAAGTGAGCCTCGACATGGTAAAAACATATTCGCATACCTGATGTCGATGGCCTAAACAGGAACCGCCGTCAATCCGCTCTTCTTGCGCCACGCGATCATGTGACGACACGGAAGTCGCATGTATTGGAAAATTCGCAGTCGCAGGTCCAGTGCAACGTGTCAATCACGTGGTCCTTGCCCTTGACGTTGGAGTTGCTGCCGACGCGGTTCTTTAACTGGTCGTTGTCCTTCTTGCACCGCCGAGCCGAATAGATGAGCTCATCAATGCAGCCAGCCATGCTCGTGTTGCCGTCCACGCCCCCTTGACCTTGCCAAACCAGTTTTCCAACCGGTTGTTGGTGTGGTTGTGGAAATTCGGGAGCTTGGCTCTGTAACACAGAACCCACATCTCCGGCTCCACAAACCAGTTGGCGACGACGTAGTCCACAAAGGCCCCAAACTTCAACCGCCGACACGCCATCTCGAGGCGCAGCTTGTTGTCGACAAAATCGGCTTCGGTGGTCGAGTAGACGAAATTGTGGTACAGGTGCCCTGGATCTTGGAGTGGTCTACCTTGGAGAGTCGGTCGTACTCGTTCTTGTGCGCGGCAAGATCGAGCCACTTGATCACATGAAAGTGGCAGATCATTGCGCCGCACGTTCGAAGCCATCCTGGAGAACACGTATCTCATTTATGTCCTTGTTGACCATGATGACCCGAACGAGCCTCCAGGAATCGGGGTTCGCTCGCTTGAAGTGGTGAATCGCTCGCATCATGTGCCAATCGCCATTCATCTCGAAGAGCGATTGCTGGACGACCTGGCCTGGTCCATTCTCGTCCATCACCATTATTGTGCACAACTGGTCGACAACACACTTAGTCTAGACCCTGGTCAAATCATGGTCAAGTAGTGGTCGTATCTTGGACTTACCTGATGGTTTTGTGCGTGCAGTCGACCAAGATCAGCTCGCCGAACTGGCTCTGCATCGCACGCATATGTGGAGTGGTGACAGAAATGACGCCCGCTTCTCCTCGGCTGTTCTCGTCCACTGTCATAACGCCTTCGGAAATCTCTTTCACAACCACCTCGAACACTGCTGCCGTGGCGGCGTCGTCGTCACGGCGGGTGATACGCGATCCATGGGAGCTGAAAAGGTTGTCGACGTCGGACTTGATCACGTTCACACCCCTCGCCAACAGCATATCGTAGACAGCAGCGCGACGTACGCCATCAGTGACCATCTCGTCCCACGAGTCAACGCAGCTGGGTCTTGGATGCCTCGTGCGCATGGATACGTTTGGAAGTTGGCGGGGCCGATGACGTGATTGTGGTGCTGAATCGACCTCGAGCGCAGTGAAGTTGTCGTTCCACTGGACCCAAAATCGCAGTGGGCACCCAGTGTAGCGAATGAGTCGCCGCGGCCGCGTTCCTCCACCAGGCGTCTTGGGCTTGGGACCATGGGTGCAGAGGTAGACGCGCGAGTAAGGCGACAGCTGCTGAGGGCACCGGCGGCCACTTCATTGGGCCTCCCAACGCTTGTTGCGCTCCGTAGCCATCATGGTCTCGTGGATTACCAGTACCTGGCTGGTTTCCACACAATGCGCCTTGAGGTAGAGGAGAAACGCGGTCCAGTCTTGATGGATCCTTGGCATTGGAGGCGCTTGAACTGGCATTGCCGTGACCTAGATGAGCCGGCGGGTCGCGTCGTCTACGATCTCGCGTGAGTCTTGAACGGCTGCGCGTTCAACCTCCTCATCCTCCGAAGCGTCCTTCTCTTCCGGCGTCACAACTTCCTCATCGCCATCGGCGTCTTGGTCATCTTCGTCACGACTTTCAGCCGAAGAGGCAGTGTCGCCTTCTCTTGTCTCTTCGTTCGCTGCGTCCGATTCTTCCTCACCAACTGCGTGCGCGGATTCTCGACGCTTCTGGCTCGGTCGACTGCGAATCGCGCGCGAGACAGAGTGAGTGCGGTGGTCGTGATTCGGTGAGTTCTCCATCGTCGTCGCCGCAGCAGCTGTGCGGGGAGAAACCCGGCGAGTAAACGCCTCGTCCATCTCGATGCGCGCGAGCTGACCAGCCGTCGGCGGCTGCTGTGACACCACCTCGATCCGTGGGCTCCGTCTCGGTGTACTCACGCCACCGGCGAGCCACTACCCCGTCTGGATGGTGCTCTAACCGGCGTCACCGGCCGAAAATTCTCCATTCAAACGACCGGGACTGGCTAGGATCGCACCAGGATCAGAATCGATCGAGGCAGCCAACAACCACAGGCCGCAACACGACGACGGGGGCGCTGGTGCGATGGGGAAGTGGCAAGGCGACACCACGGAACGAGCAGGGCCAGCTGGTGGCAGCGTCCAGGTGCGGTCGCTCTTGATGGCGGTGGCGTCCGGGTGGTGGTCGCTTTTGATCTCCTGGAATGCCGTTTCAAAGAGGAAAACCCATAGTTAGAGATGATAGAGACCGACCCAAACTGGCACGAAAACACCAGCATCTTCCTCGCGGCCCGCGTCGCCCCTGACAGCTTTGTCGGCGCGACGCCACGTCTCTTCGGCGCTTTTTCGCTCGAAGCGATACAAACTTGGCTGAAAGTTGGGGCGACATAGTTTTCTGGGACGTGGGTATTTTTCAAAGGAAATTTTCAAAAGAAATCCCCCGTTTTGTTCTTTTCTTCCGACATGGTGCGGACGTATTTCTGGGACGTGGGCACAACTTGGGCCCGTCAGTGGTTAGGGGTATTCGAATCCTAAGCAGTAACGTTTCTCATTTTTTTTTACACATAGTTAATATGAAAATCGATCATTGGCGGGATTTGGTTAGGTTTGAGAGTGCAATATGTGCGTTAAAGCTCGATCGAAAGGCTGGCAAAGCGCAACTCCGTTTTGGCGCCAACACCGCTCGCGTGTGAATACCGAGTGGGTTCTTCCGACCGATTGACCTTCCCATTGCACTGCCGAACGAGCATTTCGGCATGTGCAATGGGAAGGTAAATCGGTCGGAAGAACCTCACAGCAGCCGAGACCGTGAAGCTTCTCTGCTTCATCGCTGTCCGGTTGAAGCCGGATAGCTCACCAGTCAGAGGCGCCATGAAGGCGGCGGCGGCCGAGTTCCAGTACCACCGCAACACCGTGCGGCAAATCTGGCGCGAAGCAGATGCTCGAGGAGAGCGACGTTGACGACGGGCGCGGGCGCCCCCGCAAGTACGACGAGGACGAGCTGCAGCGGCAGTTGCTTGTCATCCCCCATCGAAAGCGGAGGACCGTTCGAGCAGCCGCTGCAGCTCTTTGTCTCCCGCCATCCACTCTGCAAAAGTACATTGGCCCGGGAAAGACGCTAAGCTGCGCCACCGTCCACGTCAAGCCAACACTCGCGGAAAGCCAGAAGCAAGAGCGCCTCGTGTTCGTGCTGACCTTTGTAGACCGACCTATTGGTACTTACTATCCTACTTTCAATGCTTTCTGTTCGTCTCTGACCATGTGCTCGCGTAGGTCGACGTGGGCGCTACTTCCATGACATATGCGATGTCGTGCACATCGACGAAACGTGATTCTACATCCACAAGGTTGCGTTCTCCTACATCCTCACGCGCGACGAGAAGCTGCCTCACGAAACTTGCGCGAGCAAGCGCTTTATGGCGAAGGTCATGTTTCTGGCCGTGGTGGCGCGACCGTGATGGGACTACGAGCGCAACCGCGGCTTCAATGACAAGTTGGGCATCTTCCCTATTGTACAAGAGCGAGTCGCTAAGCGCACTACCAAGAACCAGACCGAGGGCGATGTCATCACCGTGCCACTGTCCGTCGACAGGGAGGTGTACAAGAAGCTGCTGATGGAGAACGTGCTCCCTGCGATCCAGAGCGCATGGCCGGGTAAGGTGTTCTTTTGTGTGTGTACTATTGGCAATTCTAATGGCGCTTTGTGTAGCCAAACGGGGCAAAACGATTTGGATCCAGCAGGACAATGCTACGCCCCACGTGTCGGCGGAGACTACCATCGTGCAGTCGGGCCTTGAGGCTGCTAGCTGGAACGTTCAGAAAGGCGTCAGCCTCCCAAGTCGCCTGATCTGAACGTTTTAGACCTGGATTTCTTCAACGCCATCAGTCCCTTCAGCACCAGAAGGAAATTTTCAACATCATGGATCTCATAGTCGCTGTGAAAGAGGCGTAGGAGGAGATGGTGGTAAGGACACTAGAAAAATGCTTCCTCACGTTACAGGCTGTCATGGAGCATACGATGCTCGCTCGTGGCGGCAACGACTACGATTTGCCGCGAGTAAAAAGGGTCCATTTTCCGAATGGTGTCTTCCCCGCGTCATTGCCATGCTCTGAGGAGGCATACTGGACTGTGATTGGCTCGTTAAACACTGCAGAATAGCAACAAAACAATGCATTGTCCCACTAACAATGACCATCATTCTTTCCTAATTGATTTGATTGGCTGATGGAATCAGCAATTAGGACGTGTTGTTTAACCACAAAAAACCTTGACTGGTTCGATCCCATTCCTTGCGCAACCAAGGCACCTAATCGCACCCACTGTGTGTTGACCTTGTAGAGGATGTTCTGATGTTTCCAAATATCTAGCTTTCGTGTAATATCGCCAAATAACTGCTGAGATTGGAGGAAATAAGTGAAGGGCACTCAAAATAGCTGAAAGAAGTTGATTTTTTCAGCGCGGGGGGCAAGGGTCCATGAAGTTAAGTAGTGCTTCAGGCGGAACGCATTTAGACGCGTTTGATAGTGAAAGATTTAGACAAATCGGCGCATTGGGGGACCGAGAAAAGTTGACAAATGTTTTTTGTACATTTGTTTTCCGGACAGAGGAAGTACTATCCAGTCTCTGTACAGCAAAAGTAGGATATAATACCACAAATATCTGCCCAAAACGCGAAAGGTTGCACCGGAGATCCAGGTTATCGTCATTTAAGCCCTTGACATATACAAACCCCAAGACAAAAGGCGGCAACGAAAGGGTTAAGATAGGGCTGTGAGCCCAAGATCGACACTATACGAGGTGGGTTGGCCAAGATCCACGCGTTTTTGGGCGGGGTGGCGGAAACCACCGAGGCTGAAAAATCTCAAACGAGTCAGAGCTTTCCACACACTGATTGATCTGAATGTTTTTATGGAGGAAAAACCTCACCGACTTTTTCACCTCGCTGTCACAACTTTTTGTCTGTCATATCAATACGTCCAAATATGTACACTCATCTATGCAGTTCAGCTCTACATTGTTCGTTCATTCCTGTTGCTAGAATGGGTAAAATGCGCGGCACGCGGACAAAACCCCGTATTTCATCTAGGGGAATTCCCAAAATGCGGCGGTTTTTTCTATATAATTCCAAAACGGGCCGTAGAATTCGTCATTTGGCAACTCATGGAAACAGGGAATGATGATCATGTTCACGAAGCCAATAACTTAGGAACATTTCGTACCTGTTCGTTCCGTACTGCGTCTGAACGGGAATTCGAAGTCTAACACGTAAACTGCTCCTACTGTATCTTGCACACCATACATAGTCTATGAATCTTGTGTAACCTGTAGATTTAATGTATCAATCGGAGTAGGCCGCTCAAGGGGGCGTGTTACCTCGCTCGCCAAGTGCACCAGCAGCGGCTTCCGACGGTGTCGTCCAAGAAAGCGATACAGACGAAGCGTCGCCTGCACTCCGCACGGGCGGCGGCACCAGGCGCTCATCGAAATAGACTCCGCGTGGGCGCACGACCAAGTCTCGCAAGCCGTAGGTTGCGATAAGGTTACATTGTATAAACGGTGCAGTGGGTACGAAAAGTTCATTTGGTATTCCAAGTGAATACAGAATCCAGATACGTTTGGTTTACTGGGTATTGGCGGATTTACCTTATTTGCCGGACCCAAAATGAGGAGAAAAGGTTACACATCGGTTACAAAAATGTAGGATCGGGGTTACGCGGAGTAGCAGAATAAGGAATTGTCGCTAGTCGCCATTCGCGATGCTGGGCACTCGGCAAGAGCAAAGTAAACGTGTCAATTGAAACGCGGTGTTGGATTTGAGCAAGATGTGTCTATATTGCTTTCCCCGACCAGTCTATTTTCATTTACCAAGTGAATTTGCCTGCTTTCTCTATGCTGTGACTCTGTTCTATAATGACGATGGATTCCAAATCTGGTCTTGCCCGATTTGAAACCGTCTCAGTCAGAATGCCTGACCTAATACGGGCATTCTGCCTCTATCCGCGTATAAATCTGCTTGCAGCTGATTTGGAATCATTCGCTCGCATTAAGTAATCGGGGGTCATAACTTTTGCATGCTAAGTACATCTTGTATTTATATACCTATCATGGGTTACACACGCTCTCAATCTGCCAGATTTGCTATCATTTGGACAAAAAAGTTGAATCCCGCAATACAGTACATGATTGGAACAAAGTGCACACGTCATCGGGCTAGGGGAGACTGAAGGGGGTCGGGACGGCCCCGTAGCGTAATTATTTAAAAAAATGGCCGCATTTGGGAATTCTCCTTCATTTCAACAAGCAACCCGCGAGTCCACCAGCCCTATTTGGGGAGTTAGCATTTTTGACACTTTTCGTAAACGAACTTAGTGTATGAAAATTACACCGCGTAGAGCACGTATTGTTGTGAGGTGAACTGTACCACAAATACCCAAGAATTCGCAATTGTTGCAGAGCAATCGACGTCGACAGTCCTACATTTCGTACACTTCCCGATTATTTGGATAGTTCCAATCCCCGATTTAGGAAGAATTTGCCCAATTCCTAAAAACAGGGTTTGAGTCCTGATTGACTCGCGTATTCCTTGTTAACCCACTATTTCGGCAAATTCCCCAATAGAAACTCATTCGAGGGGTCGCCGAAAACATTCAAAAAATGGGATGATGGTGTTCATTCATGAGAGTCCGAAATTTCTTCAGGATGCAGCGTGAAGCATAGTCTATAATTACATTATAATTGTTGAAGAGGATGCACCTGGAAGCAGGTGAAAATGCGTAATCTCAACGACGTGACGCTGTTCTCAACAAATGTCGAGCCATTCCTCATGAAACATGAACTTGGCTCACATTGGCCCAATTTTCATCAAACAACACCGATTTCGGCAGGACATTTCCATGTTACATAATACACCTACAGTGGTAGCCAAATCACGCCAATTCGGCGGCAGGACAA
Organism: Pythium dissimile; assembly: GCA_023336445.1. NCBI lineage: Eukaryota > Oomycota > Peronosporomycetes > Pythiales > Pythiaceae > Pythium > Pythium dissimile. Next base: position 10,919 of record JAADWZ010000649.1, read on the forward strand.
AACATTTGATGAATAACCAAAAGTGCAGACTTAGTTTTGACGCATCCGTAAAAATTCATCTTGATGCATCACCAACACTATTGTGCCAATCACAGCGAAACTTTCACCACATACGTTTGTTTTAAACCAGTAATCGGCTTGTTTAGCCACGAACGCTAAACCAGTCTCTATCTTTGTTAAATCAAAAAATTGGGGTGCGGACTTAGTTTTGACGCGCACTGTACTTACCGAAGAACATCATGAGCTGTTCCCTCAATCCGCGATGGCTATCAAGTACACCCGCCTCGCGGTCTCCAGAGACGCCGCTTCCTCCAGCTTCGGCGCGCAGCGGTCGTCTTCTCGCCATGTGAACTGTCGCGAGTACTCTGTGACGTTGGCCAGTCGCTTCTATTTTTCCCATTTCTACCGCGTTTTGTACGTCCTCACCGTCATTGCAAGCGCAGTGTGTGTCGCCTGGGTACGGCTCATTCAACTAAACTTTATCTACCTTTCTCCTTCGCTTGACGTTTTCTAACACGTCATCACCGCGTTCTCTTCGTGCGCAGACTGGATGGAACAATTGGAAAATGTACGCGCGATAAATGCCGAGGTCTACCTTCTCCTCCCTGACGTGACATTTCTTCTGGGGTGGCCTCCACAGTCCCTCCTCAGTTTTTTTCATTTCGCTAGAGATCGGTGTCAGCGCCCTTCTTGTGTTTGAGGTTATGTTACGAATCGTAGCCTTTCGCCACGTAAGTTTGCTCCTTCATTGATGGTTTAACTGTCGATTAGCTAAAATGTCAATCGCAGCAATTCTGGTCAAAGTGGTGCAACATATTCGACGTCGTTGCATTGGGTTCGTCGTCGACTTGCTCTCCACATGACCCCAGAGTCGACTCACAGTGTTAATACGCTCACTGTGTGCTTGTCCTCTCGTAGTCATGAGTTTAATCTCCGTCGCGATGTACTTTAACGAAGAAGGAGTGCTCGGCGAGCTCGAAGAGATCGCCACAGACGCGCTACTCGCATTTCGCAATGCCATCCAGTACGTCCGCCTGGCGATTTTTCTCAAGAATCGATCCGAACACATTGGCGGATCTGAAGTTGCTGAAATTGATTTCGACCATCTTTCAACTATGGACGAGAACGGCGGCGCACGCATGGCGGAGCTGGGGCTCGCTGTGGACGATACGGAAACGGATGATGAACATCATTTAGGTCCACCAGCCATGTGAATGAGATGTAGAGTAAAACTCATCGTGAAAAGTATTTGTAGACTTAAAAAAAAAGCAGCTTGACGAGAATTGCCCAAACGAGATGGGACGTCCTACAATGGTGACGAAGAGAAGTTAGTCGGGGGTATTTTCGAATGAAAAGGGGGAAAGCACGCAACCTACGCAATGAAGGAAAGCAACGGCAGCATTTTTTCCTTGGAAGTGTGCTCCGCAATCAATCCCCACAGATTCGTCAGGAGAAAGAATAGCGACCACGACATGGACAACAGGAGAACGACCCAGTCCAATCCGTCGAACGGCGCCACACAAATGATCTAGTGCCAACCACCCACAAATTAGACATATTGATGAGTCAGCAGCCCAAATTCTTCAAACCAGCGATCTCACCGCTGCGGGGATGAATAGGGTCATCGAGTAGCCATAGAGGCAGAGAAGAAATGACAAAGCCATCGGCACGTGGAAAACATATTTCCCCACAAGCCACAACAGGACAGGGATTCCCACGAAGTAGATCTCGATGAGTGTGCATGCAGAGGCGACACGACTGAAGTCATACGACCAAGTGGTAGCGTCGCCAGCGAAATCCCAGTACGAGGCCACGTTGCTGCACGACGCCAGGCAAAACACAAGGGTCGTTGAGAGCCAGAGTGGCCCGTAGGCGTCCGGAGCAGCAGCAACAAGCTCGGAAAAAGCCGGATTCTTCTTGAAAGGAAGCAATGAGCGCAGAAGACGCTGTTGCACATCGCTAGTGTCGACGTCAAAGTACTGGCGTGACACAGTAGACCATGAGTACCACGCGCGCATAGTTGTCAGCAGATACACTATCAAGGCTCACTGGTTGATAGTAGGCGAGCGTGAGACAGCTGCACATGCCCATTGAGCGATTGCCGCCGCTCTCTTCCTCGCCGTAGCCCATTTTCTTCCCCATTAGGTTGTCTCGAACTGGTTGTTGCGCAATCGAATCATGTTGATGTCCTTTGATTGAACCGCTTCCATCTCGAAACGTGACTGTGACGCTCACCTTTGGGAGACATCAATCCGTTCTCTAGTCCATCCATCTCTGCCACTGAAACCTCTGTGGACAAAAAAGTATGCGTGAGCGAATGTGTCTCTGTCAGGAAAGCACAATCTTCCGCACCAAATTCCAAGCCAGCGCTGCGATCCTGTTCACGACACACGCGTCATAGATAGACATTTGATCAGACACCTGCCCATCTTACCCAGGGTTTCCGGAGTCCATTCTGATACGCGTACATTTAGCGCGCTCGCGGCCGACTTTATGTCGTCCATGCGTATTCGATCCACAAGTGTTTGTTTCTCAACCCGTTGTGGGCGAGGGGCTGTATTCCTGAAGGTGGATTTTTGGGTAGGGTAACCACAATCGCCGACTGATTCAAATACCAGTTCTACATTGGTATTCGACCTATGTTAATGCAGTACTTTGCAAAGAGGCAACTTCCACAGCACAGTTCACTTCACTGCATGCAAGCACATGGAAATACACTGTCGAGCCAAGCATTGCTTGAAGTAAGTTGCTTCAAGTAACGAGTGCAATGGGCCAACATTCTCGGCAGCTTTCATGTTCAAGTCGATGAGGCGACACATATTTAATCTAAGTCTTCGGTTGGCGCTGCAGCGGCAGGTGCAGCGTTGCCTTCGGCCACCTCTTCATGATCATCATCATCATCATCCGCCTCCAACGCGTCCAACAAAGCATCGTCCTCTTCGGCGGCCTCCTCAGCCTTCTGGATGATAGCTGCAACGTCCACGGCTGAGAGTCGCTTCTCATCGCTCTTCACCTCGAGTGTCTTCTTACCAGCGGAGGCCTCGTTGGCCGTGACGGTCAGAACGCCCTTGGAGCTGACTGAAAAAGTCACTTCAACTTCGATCTCACCCTTCGGCTGCGGTGGGATGCCGCCCACGCGAAGCTGGGCGAGCAGCGTGTTGTCCTTGGCCATGACACGCTCACCTTCGTACACCTGAATGAAGATAGCATCCTGGTTGTCCGCAGAGGTCGTGAAGACCTCGGTCGCCGAGGCTGGTAGCACGGTATCGCGGTGGATCACCTCTGACACACTGCCATTCGCAAGAGCAACCGAGAGGGTCAGCGGCGTCACGGGCACATTGTTGTGTTCACCTTCGGCAGGGTCGAAACTGGCAAGTTCACTGATCGCAGCGGCTTCGAGTGTGGCACCGTGGGCAACCACCTCATCAGGCGACATGTGCATGTGCGTCTTTCTTCCGTCAAAGAACTTCTTCACGCTGTTCTGAACGAGCGGGATGCGCGACGAGCCACCTATGAGGATGACGTGGTCAATGTCCGTCTTCTCGATGCCAGCTTCGTCGAGGACCTTCTCCACATCCTTCAGCGATGACTTCACGGCATCGAAGATGAGCTCCTCGAAGCGAGGGCGCGACAACTTAAGAGCAAAGTCGTCGCCTTCCATCAGCGAGTCAACCTCAATGTTAACCTGTGACTGAGTCGAGAGGGTACGCTTGGCGGCCTCGCATGCGACACGAAGGCGACTGGATGCCTTCGCGTTATCCTTCACATTGAGCTTGGTCTTGCGCTGGAACGCCTTGGAGCAGTGTTCGAACACAGCCGTCGTGAAATCCTCACCACCCAGAGAGTCGTTGCCACTCGTGCCAACCACCTCAAACAGACCCTTGTCAACACTGAGGAGGGTAACGTCGTGTGTGGCACCACCAATGTCGAAAACCAGAGCATACTCTGCCTGCGAGTTCTTCGTGTTTTCATCGAGGCCGTATGCGATGGCAGCAGAGAGTGGCTCGCTGAGGAACGAGAGGACATTCACACCGGCCTTCGCGGCAGCGGCATTGATAAGTTCCTTCTGCGTCTCAGCACCATGGGCTGGAAGGGTGATCACAACGTCGTCCACCTTCTCACCAGTAAAGTCTTCAGCCAGCTCCTTCAAGTTCTTGATGAGGATCGACAGGAATTCAACCGGAGACACTTCGTGGTCGACGCCGTTGCGCGAGGTCTTGGCGACAACGCTGCCGTCCGCACTCTTGGTAACATCAAACGACCACTCGCTGACGAAGTCGCTCGAAGAGATCTCCTCGTGGTTCTTGCCAAGGATGCGCTTAAGATGGAAGATGGTGTTGGAGGCGTGAGAGTGGACCTTGTTGACAGCCGTGTCGCCCACAATAACTTCGTCGCCCTCGAAGCAGACGTAGGCGGGCGTAGTGC